>PVJH01011953.1:41927-66552 GCA_004026705.1 Nesogale talazaci | reverse complement strand
GTTAGGTACAGATATGATTTTGTTTTTGTTTTAAAATTACATTTGGTTGCAGTTATGTGGAAGTGTCAAATTGACAAGGGGTGGTCTGTGGCAGTCACTGATCTGGTGTCAATTTCATGATTGGAAGTGTAGGGGTAGAGTTTAGCCTGTCAATCTGGAGATAGCCAATGAGACCTCTGTGTGGACATGGATTTCTTCTGACAATTCTGGGAAACCTGGCCGTATTTCTGTCTTGGAAGTGAGAGCCTTATGTGGGACAGTACATTGACAGGGAGCTGCCAGATATTCAATTTAGATTTAGATATGGAACAAGGCAAGTAATTATTGACATTGGCTGGTGCTTGTTCCAAAGGAGAAAATAGTAGAATGATGTTGGCTTGTGTTTTATTGGCGAGGCAAAGGAATTTTATTGTGTGGCTCTTAACTAACTATGGATAATATTGAAAAGGACTGGGCAATTGTTTTCTTGTTGGGCGTAGGGTCATTATAGGTCAGGACTAGATGGCACCTAACATAAACAATGTAAGCATATGTCAACAAATGTTATGTCATGTTTATTCATATTTTTCCAAATGAAAGAAAAATATCACAAATATTTATTATCTAAAGAGTGGATCAGCAAGTTGTGCTTTATTTATCTAATAAAAAACTGTTCAAAAGTATATGTAGGAAACCACTAAATCCACAATAATTTAACTGATCCTTAAAAAAACTATACTGAACAAATAGATACAAAAGGAAATAACTATGTGATATACCTTTTGTTGTCCACTAACTTTGGGTGAGATTTTATAACACAGCAGACACAACAGAATCAGATAAGAGACAAGTCTATTTTTTTTCTTTCAATCATTTTATTAGGGGCTCATACATCGTTTTTCACGATATATAAATAAGCATACTCGTCAAGCACCCTCACATGTCCACTTCTATTATTGTTCTCCAATCGTCCACCTTTTTCCCGTTAGCCCCTAGTATCGGCTTATCCATTCCTTCCCCTCTTCCCCTGGTCTCTCCTCCCCTCCAACCCTCAATAGTTTATACATTGTTATTGTTTTGTCATATCGTACAGTGCCACTGCCTGACCTCTCCCCCAACCCACTCCTTTGATGCCCGTCCTTCAAATAGGAGCTTGTGTATATATCCTTGCTGTTGGTTCCGGCTCTCTACCCCCCCTTCCCTCCACCCTTCCAGTATCTCCACTCTAACCATTGGCCCGAAGGGGCCCATCCATCCTGGTTTCCCCATATCTCCAGCTCCCCTCTATGCCAGTGTGACTTCTCCAGTCCATCTGGATTTGCAAGGTAGAGTTGGGACCATGATGGTTGGGGGACAGGGAGGAAGGCTTCAAGTAGAAGAAATGATGGTACCCAGCTAACAAATGGTTGAATGCCTGGAATCTCAGAGACTTGAAGATAATCGAGTCACCATCCAGCGCAGAAACAGCAAAGTCCACATGCAGGAAGCACACCAGCATGCGTGATCAAGAGGGGCCGAAGGGAGCAGATATCGAGCACCAAAGAACAAGAATCACAACATTACATAGGAGGAGGAGAGCAGGGTGGAGACCTAAGGCCCACTGGTGGGTAATTGGTCACCCTTTTACAGGGGAGACACGGGGAGGAGACAGACCAGTCGGGGGGCAGCCAGGCAGTGATGACAAGTCTATTTTGTTGTCAATAGAAGGCCAGTGGAATTTAGAGCAGAGTGCTAAAAGACATTTCAGTTATTAAAGTTCCATTCTTTTTGGATAGATACTACAAATATAGATATGCAAATCAGAAAGGCTATGAATTCAATCTCCTTTGTAATTCAGCAACCAACAGAATACAATTATTTCTAGTGTTTATATGTTTTCACTGTGGCCTCAAGAAATATATTGTATTAAGGTGAGTCCTCCAACATTCCTGTAAATCAAGTGGATAATTTTTTTAAAGCTCTATGGTCTTAAGTTTTGTTCATAGAGGCCTTCAAAAAAACTAACTAAAAATAGCCAACACAACATGTTTAATTATAGTTATTGCATTATAATATTTATATTATTTCATAGGCACTTCATTCTAGGTGATCTAAGAAATATGTAACTCTGTTGTATGTAGGTTGTATGTATTTACTAGCAGGGCCTTCACACTTCCTTTGCTTATATTAAATTATGAAAACCAGAAGGGCATTTGATGATTTCAAAACTAACCAGATTATTTAAGCAATGTCATTCTTCTTGTTTTTTAGTCTCTAGCCTTTATTTACTGGCAATATGTACTGCAATAGTCAGTCTGTATTCAGCGCCATAAGTAACTAATCTATCTTAACTAATTAAACAAAAGAGGGCTGATTATTAGGTATGAAATGATTTAAAGGGTTGTTTGAGGAATGAAGACACAAAATAGAACTTGAACTGATACAAAAGAGGCAAAAGCTAAATGTGAGCATGAGACCACCAACAGCTGCTATAACCAAGACTAAAGTAAGTACATCAAATTGGAAAGCCACCAATACAGTATGTTTGGTCTGTTTCCATTATATGAACTAAGTTACATGTGAATATTGAATGAGAGAGTAGCAAGGCTTTACAGTAAAATCCATATTGATTTTAAATATTTTTTCCTTTTCGGTCAATATTGCATACTAAGTAATAGTGTCTAAAAGCAGTGTACACTAAGGGAGTATAATGCAGCAAGCACCAATAGGTGTCACTCTGTAACTGAGCATGCATTCATTTTGCTGTTTTCTGGGTCTAATCTGATACATAATCTCTCTTGAAAGTAGGTAGTGTGAAACTGTTTCTATCTCTGCATATTCCCCTTACTTCATGATTTAGGAGAGCATAAAATTTTTAGGATCATACACATCACCTTATTAAAAATCCTCTTTGAGGATCTGTTACAAACTGCATTATTAATTTTTTTAAGCTGGAGTACTGTGTATTTTTGCTTACTATATGCTTTTGATGACTGTGTTCTAAGTGATATTGAGATATTGTCCCAACCGAAGCATATCAGAGAAAGCTTTTGTTAGATTGCAGGTGACAATTTTTCTACTAAATAATGATACAACGATGTTCCCATTATAGCTTTAAAGCAGGCTTTCCCTATCTTGTGATTGAGCTTTTACCAATAGAATGCTAGTGGACATGATGTAGCCTGAGACTTGAAATGTGGATGTCTGGTTGGATTTGCTTTCCTTAACCCTGGTGATTCTTCACAAGATGGAAATGCTCCCAGTTATTTTTCACATGGAGTTGGGCAAGTGAACTGAGTATTTTCTGGAATCAGAAGATCAAGCATTATGAGGCCCAGACCTCACCCTAGTCTTCAATCTAAATTTGAGAGACTGGAGCATAGTTCATGGAGGCCAACCGAAGCCAACATGAGACAGTCATGCCATAGCCTATGAATATGAAAATTAATTATTTAAAAATGACAGTGTTGGAGAAATTTGTTACAAAGCTTTTGCTACAGAAATAGAAAACCTAAACACATTAATATTCTAATGGCATCATTTTATCCTGAACAGAAAAGACATTGTGATCCATACAGGTTAGTCAAAGTGATGCAAAATATGTTGAGTTGAAAGATATTTAAACAACTATAAGAGAAAAACTAGAACATTTTGTATTTTCCTAATGCACTGGAGTAAGAATTTTAGTAGACAGGCTGCAATACACTTTCTAACTTTTCCATAAAACTTTCCTCCTTTAATATAATTTTTCCTGTTTTCTTTTTTGTTGTTGTTAATTTTAAGCATAATTGAAAATGTTATCCTGACTGGGGGGGAGAGGAGTGAGGAGGGGAGGGAAAAATTCTAGTAACAAAGGGCATATAGGCAAGGTACATATTTTGCTAGAATATATTTTGTCAAGAATGAATTTTCCAAGAAAACTTACATTAGTAGTTGAGTGCCCCTTGGTTGTGTCACCTAGGAACTTCGTCTCAAGTACTGAGGCATGCTGCCAGGGAAGACCCAGTCATACAAAAGGACAGAATGCTTGGGAAAATGGATGGATCACAGAGAAAGGAAAACAGTTGCCTCCATGAGCTCAAACATGAGGATGGCCCCAGACCAGCTGGTGTGAAATGTGGCTGTCGATAGCTTCGCTATGAGTTTCAACAAACTTCATAGTACCTTACATCAAGAAAAGGGACTGATTATAAATGGTAATGAGTAGAGAACTCATATGACCAAGAAGAACTGCCCCATGGGGTGTTTGCCAGGATTTTTTTTCATGGCCACTGAGTGAGGGGAGTGGAATTTCCAACTTTTAGTCGATCCAACACTTAAACAGTGCATGACCATCACTCCTTCCTCTAAGACATTAAGGAAGCACAAATAATAATAACTACTGAAATAATTATTGTTAAAAATAATCTTATCAAAAGTATATGTACCCTCTATGTAGAACAGGTGAATTTTTTGTGAACAGGTGAATTTTTAAGAAATCTGGGCTACTACTACTTTTACTTCTCTCAATGGAAGTTAGAATAAGCATTCAAAATTAAAATAAATAAGTTAATTAAATTAGAAATGTTGGAGCAAATTTTAATGCCTCAAAGACAAATGACTCCATATAATAAAAATCAGAGGAAACAGTGACAGGAAAAAAAGAGCAACAGAGTAAGTAGGATCAGGGCAGTGGGGTGCTCAAGTGAAGAATACTGAGGACCGTTGCCCTTTGAAATGTGCCTGCAGCCCTGGCATGCTCAAAATACTCCACAGGGCAGCAGAATGATGGGAGCCAATATTAACTCAGACAGTCTGGTGAGTCTCTATTTAGCAACAGCTGTATGACTAGCACAAACCTATTATCATAGAACAGGACAGATAGTGAAACAATACATAATCGTTTGGTCATAGGGCACTGTAACATTAATGCATCTGTGTTGCTCATTTGAAGACTGCCAGCAATCGTTGATAGGCTCAAAACAAAAAGGCTAATGTAAAAATGACACATTAAAGTAATCTTTATCTCATACTCTATGTAGGTATGATAGTGTGGAATACCCATCTGTTATAAGAGAAAGGTGCTCACATTTCATGACTTTTGTTTCCTAATGAAGCACAATACCAAAGTGGTTAGGATCATAGGTTTGAAGAACTGAAGATATGGGTGGGGTTCTTGAGAAGAGTACTTAGCAAGATGATTGCACAGGAGGGTCATTGACACAACAATTTAGCACTGGGTCGTAAATAAAATGTTGATCGTTCAAATCTACACAGTTTACCTTTAGTCAGAAGTAAACCTGGAAATAATGCCTCCACAAAAATTACAGCTAAGAAAATGCTAAGAGGTCATTAATGTCCCACAGCTCATCAGGTCTTCTGTCACTGGTATTAACTGCATCTAATTGGTTCTTGAGGTGTTCTAGAAATTCAGGCGGGATATACTCAAGGGAATATTTTGGATCTTGTGGGTTCAGCTTCAAACTGAGCAATCCATGTTTTGTTCCAAACTCATTGCTGGCCTCATTTTAGCTGCTGACCTTGACCTTCTCTATTGTCTCTTCCCACAGATGTAGTCAATTTGATTGTTAGGTATCTGATCTTGTTTTTTAAAAGCTATTTTCAATGAAGTAGGAAGTTTTGCAAAAGTCTATCATGTACAATCCAGCTTTGTTTCTATCACCAAGACCATATTTTCCAACTACTTTTCCTTCCTTGTTGTTTTGAATTTTCAAATTCCAATCACCAATAACTATCAATATCTTGATTGCATGTTTGATCATTTTCATACTGAAGATATTTGCAAAATTCCTTAATTTCTTCATTGCTCCCTTTAGTGGATAGTGCATAAATTTACATAATAGTTTACTGAATTTCCTTGTGTGTGAATAAATATGATCCTATCACAGCAGCCCAGCACTGAAATGTCCTTTTTGATGATAAATATGAATGCTATTCTGTGCAAGTAAACCATATGATTACCTGATTCAAAATAGCTAATACCTATCCATTTCAACTCACCAATACCTAGGATATCCATCATTATGCATGCTACTTCATGTTTAAGGACTTCCTAGATCTATACACGATACAAAGTTACAATAATTAATAGACTTTCTCAACTGTTCATTTTCTATTTGAATTGTGCCTCATCAGCAAGGAAAGGTCTGAAAGACTTTGCTCACACAGGCTGTGCCTCGTCCACATCATAATGATCTTACTCTATAAGAAGGCAGCCCAGTCTCAGTCATACTGTTGTCTTCCTGTCTCAAGTTCGCATCTTCTGGCACCTTCTCTGACAATGCTCTGCTGCTATGCATGAGGTTTCCAGCATCTGTATACTGAGGAAAAATATCCAAGAACCTGGACTCTATGAAGAAAAATCTGAGACCAGTTGGGGAGAAAGGCTTATGAAGAATTGGAGAGAAGCCGATGACATAACCATGCTTGCTGTAAGTGAGGAGGACTTAAATAACTTTCCGGTAAAGTTTAAAGAATGCAACCTTCAGTATGGATTACAATTTGATGTGACTGAAAGCCAAACTCCTCAAAACTGGACCAATGAATGGCATAATGGTAAAAGACGGAAAGACTTAAGTAGTCTGTGTTTCATTTTGTTTGGCTCATTTTTGTTTGCTCTTCTATAGAAGCAGCAGTCAAGAAATAAAGTGATATGCTGCACTGGGCAAATATGCTCCCCAAACTTCTTTGCTGTGTTGAAGGGGGAGGTTACTTTGAGGACTGAGGTGTACCTGACCTAATTACTTTTCAATTACCTTGGTTTCATGTGAAAGTTGGACAATGAATCAGGAAAACCAGAGAATTGATGCACTTAAATTATGGTGCTGGGGAAAATTGAAAGTATCATGGACTTTAAGAAAGAGTAAAGCCAGAAGGATTCTTTCAGGTGAGGCTGGGGAGCCTTTTTCCTGGGTATTTGGATGTGCTATCATCAGAGATTAGGAAAGGCTATAATGCCAGTGAAAGAGGAAGCCCCTTGCTGAGATGAACTGAAACTGTGACTACAATAATGACCACAAATAATGCTTCCTTCTGTTGTGTATAGACTCCCGATAGCTTGGAACTAACAGAATGTAACAACAGTATTAAATTAGTACACACTATGCTAAGTATGTCTTCTGCTACATATGCATGCTAGTGGAATTATTTTTCCAGCGATTGCAATACACTTTTGAAATCCTTTGTACATTCTAGGGTTTCTAGAGTAATTTGCTTTTTTCCCAAGGACTTATGGCTGTAGAGTGGATTCCACCTCACATTTAACCTGTGCAACAGAAGTCAGTTTCCCTGAATGGTTGCTGTGTACTAGAAAAACAAATTCATAGACATGCATGTAGATATAAGGGAAAGATTTATATACAAGAAGAATGGAACATTGAGAAAGCATCCCAACCCAGTCTAGTCCAAAGTTATAAATCTGATTTAGCCCATATGTCCAATACCAGGCTATAAAGTCTCCTTCTGCCTTACAAAGAACGTGTGATGACACTAGGACAATCACAGGCATGTGAGTGCAGTCTTGTGCGTCCAGTGGCAGTAGGAGCATCTCAGCACTGGCAGGAGTCTCCATGTGGCTTCTCTGGCCCCAAAGGTTTGCCTCCATCAGGGCAAGCCTAAGTGGCCTCTTCTTTGGCTCCTCTATTCTCCAGGAATCAGGTTCTATCAGCATGCTGTCATCTTGTCTTGTCAGTAGTTCATCGTCTCAGAGACTCGGTCAAGTCTCCCTTCTCCCATTGGGAAATACCACGACACTTCCCCGAATTCTCAGGCGAAAGTGATGCCCACACAGAGGCCTCATTGGCTATCTCTAGAGTGACAGGATAGACTCCCAATCATGAAATTAACCTCAAGTACATGACTGTCACAGTTGCCAAGGCTGTTATCTTTAGAGAAGCAGATTCCAACCTTTTTCTCCTCCAGAGCTGCTCATGGCTCTAACAGATAGCTTTTCCATTAGAGCTTATCCCCGGTGTCGCCAAGGCGCCTACGCCATAGCAGCAGCCCACACAGTTCATGATTAGATTGAGGAAAGAGAACAATGGTTCCCACATTGATTTTCAGCTCAATTAGATTTTTTTTTCTAAAATCGCGGCTAATCTGTTTCTTACCCGTTTCAAATGGATGAATTACCTAAAATGATTTTTAATTAAACAATTTCATTTTTATCATCTCATTTTAATAGCCAATTAAATAAAATGAAATTATTTGGATTAATCTAATTCCTGAAAAGATAAAACTGTAAACATTTTGATGAGCAAATTAATTTTAAATAATGTATGTTTCCTGACATATCTTATGATAATTCAGTTCATTAAGAATTTTATTTCCTTTCCATGAAGCTTATAAGGGATCCTATTGGTGTAAGCATCTAAAAGATGTATCATATCATGTTTGCAAGATTGACTTGTGATTCTTTTTCATCTATTGAATCAAAAACCTTTAATAATTTGAAATTAAGTACATTCCAAAAACTGTGCATTGGAAACTGTACTTCTACTTCGAAACTCAACCCTGCTTGGTTCCTGAGGGGGTGCACCTCGTGTGGGTTGAGTTGGTTGCAGAGAGACAGGATGGAAATTATCTCCAGGGGTGGGGGGGACTCACCCCTTTGGGTGACCAAATGACACTGCCCATCGCCAGCAAGTTGCTGTAGGTCAGACTGCAGAGGAGGACGAGGACGTCCTGGTACAGGGAGTGCTGATGGGGCCCCAGCTGCTTGCTGTCAGTGAACAGCCCTGGCCAGGCCCAAGCTACTGACCCCGCTATCAGCCCCCACCCGATGGCTGTGAGGCCACAACTAATTGCATTTCTGTGTGACCGGACACTATTTACACAAACATTGGTGGTGAGTAACAGGGCAAAAGTTTCAACAGCACTCATTCACAACCAGATTAATGTCAGAGAAACCAGCCTCTAACATCATCATCGCAGGTCCAGTAGGCGCAATTGCATGGCAATAGTAATTAATTATTATAGTAAAGTCATAGAGAATAAGAAAGGAAGAAATAATGGAGTCAGACATGTTTCATGGTAGCATACAGCCCTCGGCCTGCTTGGTGGTCCATGTGGAGAGGGGGGTGGGCGGAGAGGACATGAGGAAAGAGAACAGGGAGGAAAGGGGGAGGAGTTGGGGCAGGAGGGGTGGCCCAAAGAGCCGCATTGGAACTATAACAACAGAATTGGGAACCGTAATGAGGTCTCTTGAGCAGAGCCCCACAGAAACAGAATTGCAATACATGATTAATGAAGTGGCTGCTGATGGTAATGACACCATTGACTTCCCAGAATTTCTGACAAGGATGGAAGAAAAATGAATGACACAGTGAAGAAGAAATTAGAGAAGCGTTTTCTGTGTTCAATAATGATGGACAATGCCTATATTCATGTGGCAGGACTTCATCTGTGATGGGATGACAAACCTTGCAGAGAAGTTAACCGATGAAGAGGTTGATGAAATGGTCAGGGAAGCAGATATTGTGGGTGATGGTCGAGTAAACTATGAAGAGTATGTACAAATGAGGACAGCATAGTGAAGACATTATACAGTATGTGTTTAATTTCTTGTGCCACCTTGTTTCGTGGCCTTTTCTTTGTATCTTATCGGTAAATGGTTTCCTCCAACTGTCAAAAGAATATGCATGTATAGTAATTAGGACTTCATTCTTCTCCATGTTCTCCTCCCTTATCTTACAGGCATTTTCCTGAAACCTTAATTTAGAAAATTGATCAGGTAACATGTTGCATGTGGCTTACTCTGGATATATCTAAGCCCTTCTGCACATCTAAACTTAAATGGAGTCGGTCAAATATGGGAACATCTGGTTAGGGCTTGTTAAAGTAGATTGTTTCAGGAGCTGTCAGCATGTGGTTGTTGAAGGGTGGCGTTGTAACTCTGTGTGGATGATGGACAGTCAACAGTGTGTACTTAAAGTTGCACTATTGGAAAACAGATGTATACTATTTTGGGTACTGCTGGTTCTATACCAGAAACATTTTTTTGTATTGTTACTTGATTTTTAAATTTGGTTTAGCTACTTAAAGAAAATCTGCTATGGAATAACTTGCCTCAAATTCATTCAAAGTGGGGTATGTGTTTTTCAATTTAAAAGTTACAATTTTAGTGCAGTAAGCAACTGACCCCGGCGAAGCCGGCGGGAGCCCCGGGGAGAGTTCTCTTTTTGCTGTGAAGGGCAGGGTGTCCTGGAATTGGTCCACCCCGAGAAAGGGGCCCACAAAAAAATTACAATTTATGCCCCCCTCAAAAAAAAGAATCGAGGGCAAAAAGTTTCATTTCAAGTACATGTTAAAAGGAAAGATCAGTCCCTGTAAAAAGGCATCATGTTTTGGAAAATGCAGGTAGTTAAAAAGAGGAATTAATTGAAGCTGTGTGGTAACAATGGGTTCAAAAATAACAGTAGTACAAAAACCATGAGGCTAGAACAGGACCAGGAAGTGTCTTGTTCTGTTGTATATAATGTTACTCTGAGTTGGGACCGACTCCATAGCCGCTAACAACCGTGTGTGTGTGTGTGTGTGTGTGTGTGTGTGTGTGTGCGCGTGCGCGCGCGCCAGGGATGGGATAGGAACAGGAGAGAGGAAGGATAGGTTATTGAGGAGGGACAATGGGAAGAAGGGAGAATGGGTGAGTGGAGGGGGGAAGGAGTGAAGGAAAAGAATCACGTAAATGAAGAATTTAGCAGGATATTGTTGTTGACACAACTTCTTGATATGATGAATATATACAGTATCTTTCTAATAAAAAATCCCTGCGTATCCCTTATTTATATCTTGTTATCTATGTAGATATAGATGTAGTTAATAAGTCTGTATCCTTATCCTTATGTAAAACAAATATCTTTATATATTAACCTTATAATTATATATATATATATATCTTTAGCCTTATATATTCATATATACCCCATATATGTATATATAGATATATACAGTTGTTTTCATATAAAACCTATATACACATAATGGTTATTTTCATCTTTTTTGGGGTTTTTTTGTTTTTGTTTTTGTCTTTTTGGGGAGCATCACTACCCTCAGGAATCGAACCCAGCTCCCATCCCAGTGGGCCACAGTCCCACACACAAATCACTATGCCACCGGGGTTCAGCCCCCCCTTCATCTTTTTATATTCCTGTTTTTATCTGTTGTATGTCAAAATTTATTATACTCTTGATCAATGAGATTTTTCAAAGGCATTTCAGGACTTACTGATTGGAAATTGTTTGGAAAGAATATTTCCTGTAGATTTCATTTCAACATGAAAATTAAAACCTTTTCCACCTGGGAAGATTAATTTTCTCAATTTTTTTAGTTTGCAGATCTTTCAAGATTCTGCCAATCCCTGAAATGTATTTCATAAATGTTTATTGTGCATAAGAAGGTATAATATATAGAAAGCAAATATTTGATTGTGTTCCTTATGAATGAACTATACCAAATTCTTTTGAGTATGCATATATTTTGTTTTAAAACATAGTTAGGAGCATAACTTGTCTGTAACCTGGGGTCTGCCTGTCTTTGTTCATATGATTAGAATGCATATAAAGCCTTCTAGAGCCTACACTACAATTTTCAAACTTTTCACGTAAATCCTGCTGTTGCTGTTGGTAGGGGTTGTAGAGTCAGCTCCACCGCACCGCCACCCTGGTGACAGCACAACAGAGCGCTGCCTGTCCGACACCGGCCTCACCTGCATTAGTATGGCGGAGTCTGTTCCAGCAGCCGCTGTGTTGACCTTTACCAATGTTTTCCAGTCCCGTCTGATGGGGTGCCATACTGTGTCCCCAATGTCCATGTTCATTTTCCTCTGAGATTTCATCAGTTTGCTCCCCTTGCTGCTCGGTTGCATGTCCTCAGTGTTTCACCCCAATGTGGTGGGGTCAGATTGTGCACAATTTCCACACTGCTTCTCCAGTGTTGTCCTCCGCAATGCTATGATTTAGTGAGGGTTGTCATGTCTCACGGTGGGGCCAGTTCTGGGGTCCTCCCTGTGCGTTGTCTTCTCCAAGCAGGGAGATCATCCACTCAGGTCTTGGAGAACCAGGATGTCCTCCCTGCCCTCTCCATCCCTTTTTGTTTCTTCTGAGGGGGGAGGGAAGGGGTTATCCACAAAGGTGGGATTTGGGCCAGCCCTGCAGATCTCCCTCTTGGTTCCCTGGTAAATGCCTGTGTGTTGTATTCACATCTTGGCCCCTCGGGTGGGTTGAATCCTGGTCTCTCTCTCCCTCTCCTGTGGAGATATAAACAATAGCCCCTCCTTGGGTGGGTTAGCGCGCTGCTCTCCCCCTACCCAGGTCTTTTTTTCTTCCTCTGTTTTCGCCATCTTGTTTAGTTGAGAGCCATATGTATATCCTTGGATTGGGTTTGGCCCCTGCCATAGTTGCTGGACCTCACACCAGGACTGTATGCATATAGTAGTTTACCCCTATGCCCCAGTTTTGTTTGCTTGTTTGTTTTTACTTTTGTTAAGCTTACCTCAGTAGACTCATGTTGCACTTGTCCTTTTGTAATTTTCTTATTTCACTTAGCATGATTTCTTCCAGTTTCTCCCTGCGGCAACGTGCTTCATAAATTCATTGCATGCTTCTTAGGAATGCATAGTACTCCATTGTATAGATCCCCCATAGTTTTTTGATCCATTTGTCTGTTGATGGAAATGTGGGTTGTTTCAAAGTCACTGCAATTGTGAACTGTGCCTCGATGAAATTTTGTTCACAGATGTCTGAACAGGGTTTGTTTCTTTCCTCTTCTGTGTATATGAGATGGTTCATTTTATACCCAGTGGAAAGGCAAAAAGAACCAATCCCCTAGTCTCAGTCCTATGCCTTCTTCTTGGTGTGCTTCCCCTCAGTGATGACAGAAAACCATGCCAAATTATTCAACCATCCCACACCTATGCAAAGATTGTGTACAAGACCCTGTGGACCATAATGGATTATGGATAATGTTGCAAGAAAAGGGGAGTTCCAGAACACTTAACTGTATCCCAAGAACCTGTATCTAGGCAAATAGTCTTTCACACACAACACACAAATGTTGTTTTGTTTGGTACTGGGGAGATGGTATATCAGGACTAAATCAGTTCACCATTGTCATTCAAAGTTTATGCTGAGGAAATTATCCCAGAACCTGGATGAGCGAATAGTGTATCCCGATTGGAGGAATATTAGTTAGCAACCTATGATATAAAGATAGCACAACTTTGCATCTTGAATTTGATGAGGACTTCAAATAGCTACTAATGAAAGCCAAAGACTATGGCCTGAGATTTGAACTACACTGCAGAAAAAAGAGAGCAAAAATCTCTGCAGACCAATAGATCATATGATAAACAGAGAAAGTATCGAATTGTTATGGATTTCGTTTTGCTTGAGTGTATGATGAACATAAGGAATCAGCAGTCAAAGAATGGGGCAGCATATGTTACTGGGCAAATCTACGGATTATAAGCTTTTTGAAGTGTTCATAAATAAAAGACATCACCTTGAGAATTAAGATGTACCTGACCTAAGCCATGGTATTTTCATTACTCTAAGATTGTTCAGTTGAACAATAAATTAAAAAGATTGAAGAATCAATAAATTTGCATTATTGTATCGATAAGAAACGTTGAATATTCTTCCAAGAGAAAGGGGGGAAATCTGTGTTGAAAGAAATACAGCTAGAATTCTCTTTAGAAATGAGAATACTGGGGCTGAGCCCCAGTGGTGTAAGCGGTTGAGTGCGGAACTGCAGGCCGCGAGCTTGGCGGTTCAAATCCAGCGGCGGCTCTCAGGAGCAGCACTGGGTAGCTCCCACGACCACCAGAGAGCAGTGATGCCAAAAAAAAAGAAGAAAGAAAGAAATGCGAATACTGGGTTTGTCAAACACACTTTGAACATGTTTGCAAGAGGAACCAGTCCTTGGAGAAGGACAGTGGAGGATCGGTAAAAGAAAGGAGAATGTTTCTCATCCAGATAGATGGACGCTGTGCCTGCAATGATAGGCTCAGAAGTGTTACCACCTTTCAGACTATCTCAAGGCTAGACAGTTGTCTTTTGTTGTGCACAGGATTGCTATAAGTTGGAAATGACTCCAAAGCACCAAAAAAAGAGCATGTCAGATAGTATCAACCCATTTAATCCTGAAACCGCCCAAGGAAGTTGTTCAAAGATGAAGCAATCTCTGACGTTAAGCCTCTGAATTCAAACAAAGAAAAGAAACCTTTGAATTCTGCTACCTTCCATTATACCTTTTTTGCTCTTTAATTCCTTTTACAAAGTTAGCTGATTACTTATGAGTACGAGAATTATCTAATGCTTCTTTTTTTCCAGGATTTCAAAAGTATTTCTGTAAATCATATTTCAGTGCATTTTTCTATTATTATTGTTTTTTTGTGTGGCTTGCTCCTTTATTATTGCCACAACCTGCCCCAGTTAAGGCTATTTAAAGTCGTACTGTCCTTCATTATATGTCTTTTGCTGACCATTGTGGTAGGAACTAAATGCTTCTTTGTATATGCAGATTGACAATAAAATGTTTTCTATAGTCCATGTATTAATACATGGATTTTGAAAATATGCAAGCCAAAGTTTCTGGGTTTCACATTTTCACTGAATTGTTCATTTCCCTTGAATAGATCATTTGGAAATTCTGTTATGCTGTAAATATTTTAAGAATCTTGATGACTTTATAATTGGAACTCAGGGTGTAGGGGGAGCCCATACCCCAAAGTTTATCCTTGCTATCATTGTTATGTGTCATCAAGCAAACTCATACCTACAGAACAGTATGTGACACAGTAGATAATGGGAAAAAGTCAAGTCTTGAGTTGCAATTATGAAAGATTCTATCCCATGCCTTTCTCCCACAGAGTCACTGTGTAAGTCCAAACCGCCAACCTGTCAGTTAGTAGCCAAGCTTCCCCAGAATTCCTAAAGTCACAGAGAGGGAACTGCATCAATCCATGTGTTTATGAGTCTTGCTTTTCATAGCCTGATTTCTTGAGATTGTCTATAATCAAAAATTATCCCAAGTACCTTTAAGTAATCTATTCCAGTCATTTCATTGAAGACTATTAGTTATAATAAAATAATTTCAGAAAGCTGCTTAGTACCTGCCTGTGGTCCCCAAAAGAGAGAGTTTGGGTCCAAACAGACCACTTTTTAGTCCTCAAGATAAATTTGGGTTATTACCCACTTGCTTATGTGATGACAGTTTCTCTTAGTGTGTTACTTTGCAAACTGGCACCATCGCTGCTTCCTCCTATGGCTTCTTTCCCAATCTTGCCCCCCTTTCTCACTTGAGTAAAATACGCTCCAGAGTGATTTTCCTATTTCAGAAACAAGCAACCTCAAGCTACCCCTTATGATGCTGCAGATTCCCTGGAACCTTTATAAAAGCTCACATCAGCTTGATAGACAAATTCCTACCCTCATTTAAAAAAATACATAGAGGCATGGACCTATTTACGAGGAGAAATTTAAAGGAAGGTACATCATCCCTGGTATTTACATTCTGAGATAATTACATTATGTCTGTCATCACTTACTATTATCTTCAAGATACTTGATGATCTCCTTCAAATAATTCAGAGTCATGATTAAAATGAGCAATAATAAAATATTATGTCCCGCAAATAGTGGACTATTTATAAAGGTGGGACGTTTAAGATAGCAAACATTTCAGTATAGATCCTCCCTGAAATGCACCTCTAACCAAGTCACTTATGATATGTATATTAGACTTCCTAGAGATCTCATTGGTTTCCATGGAACGGGGAGATTACACATCTGACAACAACCAGCAACCATTAGGGTACTCTTCCTCCGTATCATGACCACTGGAAGGCTCGGAGAACCCTGGGGCGCAGTGGTTATCCATCAGGCTGCTGTTCAAACCAGCAGCTGCTGCAGGGGGCAAGACGGGGCTCTAAGAGTCACAGTCGTAGAAGCTCACAGGGACGGTTCTATTTGGTCCTTTGGGTCACCCTGAGTCTGCATCAGCTCGACGGCAGTGAGAGAGCAATGTGCTTTGAATAACAAGCGCAGGGCTGAGCTGCTTTGGCGCAGGGGTTGTGCGCGGGACTGCAGCCCACTGGGATGGAGGTTCAATTCCAGCAGCGGCTCCACAGGAGCAAAGGCTGGGCCTCCTACTCCCATCACCAGAGGGCAGTGATGGTCCACCCTCCCCCAAAAAAGATAAGCAAGCATATGCAATGTAGTCAAAAAGGCTTGATTTCAGTTAAAAAAAAAAAACACCAAAATATAATAAATTTCTAAAAAAACCCTCATATCCAAATGTTTGCTATCACAAATGAGTAACGACAAACAAGGGGATTATACTGTTGCCTAAAAAATAAGCTACTTTTATGCACTATTATTTGCAGTTGCTCTTACTAGGTTGCGTCAACTGGTTCCAAATCATAGAAGCCCACAGTAGACAGAATGAAACCCCGCCCACCTCTACACCAGCCTCATCAGGTTCTTCTGTCCGAGTCCATCATGGAAGCCACTGCCGCAATCCCTCTCGTCAAGGGTCTTCCTCGTTCTCACGGCCCCTCCACTTTACAAAGCATGATGTCCTTCTCCAGGGACCGCTCTCTCTTGATAACATGTCTCAAGTATCTGTGACCGAGTCTTGCGATTCTTGGCTCTACGGAGCCTTCTGTCTGTACTTCTTCCCAAACAGATTCGTTTGTTCTTCTGGCTTTATCTGGTTATTTAAAGATTTTGATATGTGAATTTACATAATATAATTCCTGGTGGCAAAGTAAGGTAAGCATTGGGCTACTAACCGCAGAGAAATGAGCAATCAACTCTACTCAGTCCTAGAGGGAGACTGTTAGAATTAACTAGATGGCAGTGATTGGACCACATAATCTATTTTTAAGTGTTATACTACCATACACATAAGATAATTAAAGGTTTAATTATAATAGAAATCTGTAAGTGATATAAATCTACTACCTTTATGCTACTGACAATAAGAATTTAGACACAGAATATAATTTATAAATATTAGAAAACAGTTGATTTTGAATATATAAGAAGGAATTTTTTTTTGGTTTAGGGGGGGCATCACTGCCCTCTGGTGGTGGGAGTAGGAGGCCCAGCCTTGCTGCTGGATTTGAACCTCCAACCCAGTGGACCGCAGTCCTGCGCACAACTACCACGCCACCAGGGCTCAGCCCTAAGAAGGAATTTTTAAGCTTGCTATTTAGCCAAATTATTCCTGTAAAAATTGTTCTACAAATCCCATTAACATCAAATTTATTCTCCATTTCTATAAATCCTGTCATGGGCAGAAGAGACTTTTCTGTCTTGTCTTATTTTTAACAGGTCTTCAAATATTTTTTCTGGGCAAAGATCGTAAATCAAACAAAAAGTCATGGTTATCTAGTAGAGTCCACTTTTGGCAATCATGTTTATGTGTGCAGGGTAAGACTGCACCACAGGATTTTTAAGGCTGTGATCATTTGAAAGTTGATCACCAAGCCTTTCTTCAATTTGCCCGTGATTGTGTTAAAACTGCCAACATTTGGCTTAAGGGTAGGGATGCTAACCCATTTGCCCCACTTGCAGCATGTGCCAAAGAAAATAAAGTTTACTAAATACTTACACATGTGAGTAGATTTCGGGTCATTAAGCTAAATCTAGCCCACGGATTCTGAGGAGCCATAAAAGGTGTCATGCTGAGGAAGCTGTGGGTTTCATATTAGAAGTCACATTGAATCTCGCCCTCCTTGCTTCTTATTCTACTTCTTCTGAGACAAATGTGTTCATTCTTTTTTTTTGGGGGGGGGGGGGCCGGAAGGTGGGCATCACTGCCTCTGTTGGTCGTGGGAGCTACCCAGTGTTGTTCCTGAGAGCCACCGCTGGGTTTGAATCGCCAAGCCTGCGGGCCGCAGTCCCGCAGTCAACCACTTATGCCACCAGGGCTCAGCCCTAAATGTGTTCATTCTTGCATCGATCCATGGTGTGTTCAAATCTCGTCACCACCACCAGGATTCCAACACCCCCATGCTTTGTTGTCTTCCTCGTTCAGAATCCAGCTTCAGCCTCCTACAAGGTGACTGAAAGCACTCTGGCTTGGGTGAAGCACAGTTCAAGATGACATCCTTCCATCTAATATTTTAAAGCAGAACCTTTTCCCAGTGCAACATGCTGTTTGATTTCTTCACTACTGTTTCCATAAGAATTTATTACGGTTCTCAATAAAATATAATACTGGCCACATTGATACCGTGTATGTTTATCATGATGTTGCTTACTGGCCCATAAATGTAAAAGGATATGGAAAGTCTGGGGTTACTTTTGTTCCTCGACTCCCAGAAAGAGCAAGATTAAAGGGAACGTATGCCGCCATTCACGACAGTCCAGTCTTTCCGACCATAAGGTCCTGTCCTCTTGTCTCAACATGCATCGCTTGGGGCTCCAGCTTAAAGACAATTATTTCTTACATGACACCCTGTTCAGCACTCCCCTCCCCTCCCAGGAAGGAAACAGAGAAGATATGGGTGCTATAGCAAATATAGTGAAGAAGAAATTAGTTTGTGTCCAGCTATCAGATAGAACAGTGTCTGGGGTTTTATAGGTTTCTTCTCAGCAAGCAGCCACCCATAGGACAGGTCAAACAAGCCCACATGGAAGCACGCCAACATCAGCCTCCAAACCACTACAAATCATGCAGTCCAAAGTTGAAGGAGGGAATATATAATAGTTAAGGTTTATTGTGCCAACCTGGCTGATGGACACACGTGGGATGAATTGAAGGGGCAGAGAGAAAAATGGCTCAGGGAACCTCACCTGACTGGTCTCCTGTTCTCTGATGGTCACACCAGTTGTGGCTCTCTTAGCTAGTTCTGTACCCAACTGAGCTGGGAAAGCTCACTTCCTGAGCAACATCCCTGAGGAGAAGCCACATGGACCTACCCTGATGCAGCCCTGGGTGCTGGAGGAGCCACGTGGAGACCCCTGCCAGCGCTCAGATACTTATACCCTCACTGATCCAGCTTTTCTCCAGCAGTCGGCATCATTGCACGTGTTTGGGAGTTTGAGGAGGACTTTGCAGATCGATGTCGGACATGTGGGTTAATTGCGGACTGATGGACTTGGACTGAACTGGTTGGTGGGCTTAATGTATAATAATATGGAAAACTCTCTCTTGTAAAATGAGTGTTTGTGAATTTTGTTTGTCTAGTCTACCCGGACTAACAGAGAATAGTATCAAAGCCTAAATTGTGAGAACTCAGCTTGGACAAGGCTGTGACTGCCAGTGGGAGCCCAAGATACACTTGTGGAATCTATACAGGAAATACACATCTGATGAGTTCCCTATTTCCACAATAGAGGGATGATGGGAGGGAAAATGGTTACAAAGCAGAGTGCAATAGAGGGATGAGTTGCCAGTTGATCCCCCTATGATGCAGTTATGCCTGATCTGATTTTCGACCTTTGCTGTGTTTTTTGTTTTTATTTTGTTTGTTCATACTGGGGTTTATTACAGGTGTGTTAAGTCATTGGGGCCACCCTTTTGAATGTTGTTAGATGTTTGTTCTGGTTTTCAGTTTTTGAAGCCCGGCACTGATGAACTTGCAGGGACAGCAAGTGGAAGAAGACTTTGGGGAGGGTAGGCAGAGTGATTGGGGGGTGGTGGGGGGAGTGGGGCATCAAGAGAGCTGGTGTCAAGGAGTCCAGGAAGGAAAATGTTTTGAAACCGATTGTGGCAACAATCATACACTACTACTTTATGCATTGGAACTACGGGCTAAGATGATGTATGTATTAACCCCCCCTCCAAAAAAACAGGGACAAACTGTGTCCTGTGGAACCTGTTCCTATGTTGGCACTTCAAATTGGAAACATGACTTTTCAAGCCAAAGGGACATTATAATTCACCTCACTAAGATCAAAGGAGACAAGTTCTCCATATTGCTCTCCAAGCTGTGGGAGTTGAAAGAGGAAAAAGTAAAATGTTAAAAAAAATATTAAACAGACAATCTCCTTAAAGTGTTATCACTTTTAAGAAACCAGCCTCGTAGAAATCATAAATATTCCCAAAATTAATAACTAGCATTAAAATTAGACTAAAGTCTCAATTTGATAATCTTGCTATTTAAAAGTCACTCAGGAAATCACAGACTAGAATTGAATAATTTCTATGCATTTTAAATGGCTTGCAATAGTGAAAAAGAAACATTGAGTGGATTTAAAGATATAATATTTGCAGTCAAAGAAATCTGAATTCAGGTGCTTGCTTTATCATCCATTGCTGGTGTGAACATTGACCAGTTATTGTGATTTTTTACTGGAAAAGAATAGAAATATCTATGCCTCAAATATGCTACTTGAATTCAATGAACTGCAACATGTGCAAGTAAGTGTCCAGCACCCTCCTTGCCATATAAGAAGAACAAGTAATTTCCCCAGACTCAATAAATGCTAAAGTTAGAGTTATTATTAAAATATTTGTATGTTATGGAAAATCATTGTTTTGTCTTTTTCCTTTCTACTTTCTAATCTTTAAAATAATGAGACAGTGGCCACGGTGTTTGTTTTTCATATAAATAACTCCAATCTTTGATCTAAGCCAGGTTCTAGGATATGTGTGGCTAAATACTAAATTCATTAAAATTTCTGAAAAAAAATCATGATTTAGGTTATAAGTGCTTGGTGCATAGTAAGTTTCAACAAGGTTGCCTTTATAATTATTGTAACAAACAATAGCATTTCACTTGATCTGTGAGTTCACACATTGAAGAGGTAAAGTGGATCCAGATGCTTTCCCTTTTACCACTCCTATTGATCACCAAATTTCAATCCAGCTAAATTCCAACTTCACATAAGCTCAGCAGAAGCGGTGGCGAAATATTGAGAGGTAATGTGGAACCTTGTATTGTTGTCACGTGCCATTTTAAAGAAGCTCAAATAACCAAACAGAAAGAACAATTCCACAGCCATTGAGTCTATTCCTGTTCACAGCGATCCTATGTATGATTTTATAAGTGAATCTTTTTCTTTAAATAAGTGAATCTTTATGACAGGAGACATTCCTATCTTACTGCTCCTGGAGTAGCTAGTGGGTTTGAACCACTGACTATGCATACCTCACAGCCCTCTTACTGGTCCAAACAGTCCATTTCAAATGTGCTCAGCATTTTCCTTCTTTCCCCCTCCCTGCTTCTCTTTTTGCCCGACATTCAGTTGACTCCACACGTTAGCCTCACTTATGGCTTTGAATTTTCAGTGATCCATGCCACCTACTCTATATGTGACTAACAAGCTCCCTTTATTCCTACAAAGTTATTTCAAATCCTCACGTTATTCTGAACTGTCTTATCTCACGTCTGCAAAACTCAAATGCTTCTCATATTTCAAACAGGGTCCTGGAGAAAGTAGAATCAAAAAGGTGTATGTTTTTTCCTGGCTCCTTTTGAAATATTTTTTTAACTGTAAAAATGTGCAGGATCTAGATGGCAGTGTGTTATCTATGGGGAAAAAAAATCTGTTCTACATTGGAGGAGCCCAAAATGTCAGAGGATTTTGTCAACAGAATGTGGCACCACCTGGGCTGTGTTGGGTGTTTGTAGTGAAATACAGTTCGGAAACATTCTGAGAAAGCAATCACTCCTGCATTGTCTAGCCAGAGGAGTCGCTCTTGCATTTGCTTCTCTCGCTCACAGTTCTCACCTGCTGGCTGTCATTTTAAGGAGGGTCTTGATTGTAAGTGGCCTTAGCTGCAGGTAGCAGCAGAGCTTTCGTTGACTGTTTTAAATCTATTTTTTACTACTTTCCTGTTGCTTTTGATGCCTGGGATTTTTTTTAACTACATGTATAACATACACATAATTTATTGCTATTTATATTTTATTATATCAAGAGTTTATATGCTCTCATTTGTTATGATCTCTGAGAAAGGATTTGCTTCTATCGCAATTTTATAAAACCATTCTTGTATTTTTATTGTCCCACAAATCTGAATTATTTCACTTCTCTCTTAATATATTTAGATATCACAAAGCTTCACAAGTTCCCTTGAACACTTTCCCCAGACTCGTGTGTAGAAAACATCCTTAACAATGTACCATTGCAACTAGGTCAGATAGGAACTCCCTGAAGGAAGTAGAACATGGATCTATCATTTTCATATGCCTACTATTAGACACGCATCTGAAATAGTATCACAATCAAATAGGGGTTTTTCCCCTCTTTCCTTTTGACTAATGACTTATTTACTTGTTGATTTGTGGGGGGGGGGGACTAAAATAATAACTGGGCATCCAGCTGGAGAACAAAACTATTTTAAAATGTATGCTTCTGATGAAAATCCTTCTATCGCATTAGCAACTTTGAAATGATTGTGTCATAGAGTAATCGCTAAGTGACATGTGGGTCTCTAATCAGCATTTTTCACTGCTGGCATGATCATGGAGTCATTGGACTTGCCAATGCCTGTATTGACTTATGGTGGCCTAATGTAACACATGAAATTCAGTGAGAGGCTATTGCACACCAAGAAATTTCAACTCTGATTTCACAGGCATGGATGGAATTGGCCTGCATAAAAAGGCTCCACTTAATTCACTGTCATTGCATATACTCTGGTTCATGGACCACTTTGGCCTGGACAGCAAACTGAAATGCATTACCTCTGCCTTTATTATTATTATTATTATTATTATTATTATTATTATTAATTTCCTCCTTGTTTTCTGAGGTCTGTTAGTACTTCTGTGTGAGATATGGCATAGAATGAAAGATAATGCTCTATGCTTTTGATTGTGTATTTTACAGATGAAGGCGTCCAGGTTGAGTATGCAGCTGCTAGATGAAGCAGCTCACTAGACAGAGGTAGAACTTTCCAGCTTCTCTGCAAGAGAAAGGGGTGATCATCAGCTTCTGCAAACAGGGACAGCCTTTAACTCTATGTACTGCTTTGCCCAACAGAGTCTCTGTGAGGCAAAATCAATGCAACAGCAATTGGTTTTGGTTTTGATGGAATTTTGGTTTCTGCTTTTTAATATTTAAAGGCAATGCTATTAATGATATAGCTAACCTTATTTAGACCTACTTTTAAACTATATATCCAGTGTGTTGTATTGTAACATTCCTCTCTGCAATAAATATCACCTCCCAATATGGACCTGCCAAAAGATCTAAGGTTTTGATTAAAATTATTATGTCCATAGAATCACATACTTTACTGGAAATAGAATAAATGTTACAATTAATTGAACTATTATCCTTCCCCAATTACTTTTGTCAAGTGGGAAATGTTACAGTTTTTAAATGACACCTCCATTGCCAATATTCATAGATTTTATAATGAGAGATTATTGAAATAGAAGCCATATTAAAGATGATTAAATATAAAAGCACTGCATATGCATATATTATAGGTGAATAGAAGCTATTAAGATGTTTCCACTCTCTTTATAGTGCAAAATAAATTCTAAAATAAAAGCCAACTCATTGCTTTTAGTAATTTATTATATATATCCAAAAACTCAAGCAAAAATTTGAAATAAAATGTAACAAATTTCTCTACAAAGTTTTGAAGCCACCTTGTGAGTATGTGTGAAAGTAGACCACAAAGATCATCTTCAGTTCCATTTTTTTCACAGAAGACATGCAGTACTAACTATATTCTACTTTTAAAACTTTCTCGTCTGAGCCCTGGTGGCACAGTGGTTGAGTGCGGGACTGTGGCCCACTGGCTTGCCGGTTCAAATCCAGCAGCAGCAAGGCTGGATAAGACCACCCAGAGGGGAGTGTTGACCAACCCCCCCCCCCAAAAAAAAAAAAAAAAACAAGAAACCTTTCTCTTGATATGAACGTTTTTCATCTCTTCAGTGAAGATATAATACTTTTGAAATCAGATGTATTAGGTATTCTAGGGGACTACGAAGATTTATGGACTAATGGAATTAAAGGACAATTTTTGTGCACTTAGCCATACCCACTGCATACAGTGGAGTTACTTTTCTGGTAGTTTTAAATATATCCTCATTTAATTGTTCATTAGTTTTGTGAGTTTAACCTGATCATTTAACCTTATCATTTGAAATTGATGCCAGTTTTCAAAGCTATGGCATTTTTTTCATTACATCTGTCCAGACAAAATTATTTAAATTATTTGCCTATTTTTCTGATGATAATTCTATCTAAATTACTTCTTTTTTTCATTCTTTTTTTTTTTGGGGGGGGGGGGGCTTCACTGCCCTTTGGTGGGAGTAGAAGCCCCAGCCTTGCTTCTTGAGAACTGCTGCTAGATTTGAACTGACAACGCAGTGAGCCACAGTCCTGCACACAACCACTACACCACCAGGGCTCAGCCACTATATCTAAACTACTTAATAATATCTTTAATTCCTACTATTCTTAATTTATATAATAGCATCTCAATTTATCATTCTTTTATTTCATGCATGTGAAATAAAAATTCTTTCACACGTATGACCTATTAATATGGCAAACGTAACTTCAGAAATTAAATTTTAACCACAGAGATTAAAGTAGCAGTTGCTACTGCCATTTAAATTTTTTTTTAATTCATTTTATTGGGGACTCATACAGCACTCATAATAATGTATACATACATACATACATACATACGTTGTGTCAGTAGTTACATCTTTTCTGGGATGGGGTGGGGTTCTTTTTTTTTTTTTTTG
>PVJH01011953.1:0-41827 GCA_004026705.1 Nesogale talazaci | reverse complement strand
ATCTTAGGTTGTCAGGACGCACACTCAGTCCTTACCCGTCATCGGTCAATGGCCTTCTAATGTCACCATGGCCTGTCTTAGGTTGGTAAAGAGTGCTCCTGATCTTAACCGTCATTGGCTGTCAAGTTCAGCTCACGGAGGCAGAGGGTCTTATCACATACTCGTCGTGTGTGCCACTCTGTTCGAGATCGCTCATCTCCAAGCGACAATAATGAACTTGCAGGGGCCTTGCTTGAATGGTCTCAATCTGTTACTTAATAAATGCCATGAGGTTGTTGAATAATACTGGCCATAATGAAAGCAAAAGCAGTAAACTAACAAGGGGGCCCCAAAGTGGCAAGAGGTAAGGGAACAGTCCATTGAGCCCGGTCCACAGTGGATTGGTGGTCAACTCCTTTCTTCTCTTCTCCGAGTCTTCTTGCAGCCACTTGGTTTTCTCTCTTACGATTCCAGATTTGTTGGCATAGAAACAGCATCTTTCCTGTACTGTATACTTTTATATTGTTGTAATCATGTATTTCCCAAACTATACCTACATTTTTTATGAGAATAACTTTCTTTCCCTGACTCCATGTTTATTTACAAATTATTTCCTTCAATTGTATATCACATATCTTTTATATATTTTTGAAAAGGCCATTTTTCATTTATCCTCTTTCTATTTGATAAAGTTACTGCAAAAATTGGGTCCCTGTCTGCTTCCAATGTGAAACAACAATCCTCAGAGACTAGCTTTGGAAAAGAAAGTTTTACTTGGTTCATGAATAAAGTAAGGGAGAAGAGATTTAGTGTCTTCAACTGCCTCTCTCAACTAAAGAAAAAAGGATTCTTTTATACATTAGGAAAATAAAAGAGGGAGGCATGAGAAAGGAATGTCAATAATTTTGTATCTTCCTCACAAGGCATCAAGTCGTAAATACCAGGGGAGAAGCTGGGGAAGGAACATCAACGCTTCCTAGCTCCCTCACAGGGCGGGGGCGGGGGCCAAGCCGCGTTGCTCCTCTTCCCTACAGCTCATCCTCCGCCTGTGGTGGGTGGTAATCCTGTTACTAATGAGGACAATGCAATGGACCAACTTACATAGTTCTTTTGCAAGACTTAAAGGACTCAAGTTTAGTTGTTTGTCAGCAAGCATTTCTAGTTTGTGGCTCCCAATCACAAACTATGTATTTACCTGAATTCTTTGTAGTTCAGAAATTAAAACAGATCATACTGCCATCGAAAACCTCTGTGTAACTTTTAAATTCCTTCTTTACATACCTTATGTAAATTTAGTTAACTTTTGGTCTTTAATTGCATCAATTCCATAAAGGGAATGCATTGATGCCAAATTAATTAAGCACAAACTGAACTCTGGTGGCAAGCGAAATGCACAAAGCTTCAGCAGTTCATGAAGGCCTGCTGAGTCTTCTGTAATTGTGATACTTGATTCAGGCAGAAAAGCGTCCAGCAATGCCTTCAAATTTCCATGAAAACAATCTGAAGCTATTCTCCTTTTTCCTCCTATTAGTTCTTACATTAGGACTGTGCTTCACATTCTAGTAACTTTTGAGTATTCAATGTGAGGTGAGTCAATTTTTTCTAACATGGTTACAAAATTATTAAGCACCATTTGTTAAAAGCATGTTTGGAGGCTGAGCCCCGGTGGCATAGTGGTTGTGCGTGGGACTGCGGTCCACTGGGATGGAGGTTCAATTCCAGCTCCACAGACCAAAGGCTAGGCCTCCTACTCCCACCACCAAAGGGCAGTGATGCCAAAAAAAAAAAAAAAAACATGTTTGGATTTCTCTATTAAGTTACTTTGGATCCAAAAAAATTGATGTTAAATATGGGTATTTTTCCTTATGCTTATTTGTTTAATTAAGTTATTTATTATGTGTTCACAGATACCACACTATCTTAATGACCACAGATATACAATTGATCTTGAATCCGATTATAATATGTCCTCCAATCTGTCCTTTCTCAAAATTACATTACTTTTATTCCATATAAATTTGACAAGGAGCTAATCAATAGCAGAGAGCTACTGACACAAAAGGTGAAACTGAGTGATGTGGGTTGAGGTTAACTGCAGAATGGCATTTAGTGGCAGCTTGAAAGAATTTGTCATGTGTCTTGATGAACAATTATGTCCTGGGCATTTCTCAGTTGCATTGCAGTCTGTGCATTTTCTTAATAAACTCTTCGACCATGATGGGGAGAAAATACACCTTTCTAGAACACTGAATGGGATTGCATTAAGTTATAATCAATTTGATGAGAGCTAAAATATTAATAAGAAGAGATCCTCCAGCTCATTAACATTATATGTCTGCCCATTTCTTGGTTCCTCTTCTATTTTCATTGGTCTCTGGGATACTAGCTGACTTCTAAGGAATTTTCAGGGAAAAAAGATTTCAAACAGGTGGTACTAAATTTACTATTAAGTATTTTATGTTTTTGAATGCTACTTTGAACATTTTGTTTTCCAATTGATTGTTGAGAGTATATAGAAGTTCCATTGTGCTTTCCAATATTGATTTTGTTGTCTGAATTGTTAAATTCACTTGCTATATCCATGAAATATTTGTAGACTTCTTTAGTTTTTTCAAGTGTTCATTAATAGTATTAAAACTCTAAATTACTTTTTGCTTATTGATATGTATTCTGTATCATGGGAAAAAGTTAATCTAATAGCTATTTTTGTAGACTTTAATTTTATTATATATATGTATGTATGTTGAAAAGACAATGAATGGATTTGTTTCTACTCCACATATCTTTTATTCTTTTTAAGATTTTCCTTGTATAACCACATTATACAATAAAGTAAAAGAAATTAGAGAAAAAATAACTTTCTGTATTTCTGATTTCAGTAAGAAAGCATATGTCCTTCTATGATTGAATTGTTTCATATGTTTACTCAATTGAAAATAACATATATTTTCTATTAATGTCATGATTACGCTGCATAGTTTATTTTTATTTTTGTAGCTGTAATGAAACTTACAATATGCACATGAACCATTTCTAGTAATGGACTTTCCCCTCTTGAACACTCTGGTCTGAGTATGATAACAGAGATATATTTGCAAAAAGAGAAGTTTAAAGTATAACCTTTCCCTCTAACTGGTGAGCCAGTATGGAACAGAATGCCGTCGCTTCCTTGGGAGCCTCGGTAGCGCAGCACTACACATTGGGCGGCTCACTGACTCCACAGCCACAGTTTCCAACCATCGCGTTCCACCATGGAACGATTAGACTTTCCACTCCGACAGAGACGTGAAGTCTGGAAAAGGCACAAGGGACCATTCTACTCTGTCCTGTTGCTTCGCTGTGACTTGGAACCATCCTGATAGCAGTCAGAGTTTATGTCTTCCTTGAATGTTAGGTAAAATTCGCTGCTTAAACTAAATTGATCTAGAGTTATCTTTATGGGAAGTAAATATATACGTGTGTGTTTGTATTAATATATAAAACACATGCGCTAATATATTCCATATATTTATACATATATATTTATGCTAATATATGGCACACATATAATATATTATGAAATATGCTAATATTTCGATGTATTTAATAGACATAATACTATATAGATTTTGAATTTATCGTTACATCAATTTTAGTAGGTTTATCTTTTAATTCATTGTTTAAATTCATCCGCATTGTTAACTTTATTGACACAATTGTTTGTATGTGTACTGTTCTCTTTGTATCTGTAGAGTCTGTCTTGGCATCCGTTGCTTCATGCTGTGTAGACATCATTTTCGTCTTCCTCTGGTGGGGCAGTGCTGCGCCGGCTGCGATGACAGCAGTGGAAATAACGGTCGCTCCAGGGGCGAACAGCAGGGCTTTATCCTCCTGGAAAGTGACTCTTTCAGAAACGCACAGGGCCAGCTCTTCCCCGTCCGATGGGCTCCGCATCTACTGCATGGCAGTGTTTGTTTGAGTGTGGGGTTCTTTCCACAAGATAGTCAATTTTATGACAGTACCCCACCGCATCCGTACTCAAAATAATCGGGTTCCGAGACAAGATGTCAAGAAGCTGTTGCATCGGAGCTCGAACAAAACAGCGGCACGGGACCCGACGCGGGTGATGTTGGTCAACAAAAGCAGTTCGTGTTTTGGTCCCTCCGGGTACGTTGGCGTTGTGAGCAAGCGTTGTTTAAACCTTTTGTGGTTGTGTCCCAAGCGTTTTGCTAGAATTTTCTTAGTTTTTGTAGCTTTTCGCCCTGTTTTTATATTTGAAAATAGGTCCTAAGAAAGAGTTTTTAGAAAAGAATCTTCATAATAAGGAATTGGTTAGCTGTGCTATCGATATTGTTGATGATAACTTAGTAAATCCTTTTAGAAAACAGGGAAATGCCAACAGCAGACCACATTAGAAAAAAAATTTTTTTCAGAGAAAGTTAGCTAGATCCTAGTGAAAAAAAGGCAAGGAAAGGGGGGGAAACCTCATGAGAAGCAGCTACCAAGTTGATTTGATGAAAGGGGATTCCCCTTCTTCTTTATTTTTTTTTTTTCTTTTGGGCTCTCTGCTCTCTGGTGGTGGGAGTAGGACGCCCATCCCCACTCCTGGAATTGAACCTCCGTCCCAGCGGGCTGCCGTCCCGTGCACAGCCACTACGCCACCGGGGCTCAGCCCTGGAATTCCCCTTCTGAACAGTAACTCTCTCTCCATGCCTCCTCTCCACATCCGTGTCCACAGACCCAGATCCTCATCAACCTCAAGGTATGGGCCAGACTCATTATTAAAAACATTTCATTGTGTTTCTTATTTAAATTATACTATTTAACTCTGAATTTATTTACTTTAAAATTTCTTCGCAGTGTGTTGTAGAAAAGGGCAAGGTTAGGGTGGAATACTTGGTGAACAACAACGGATTAATCCCTCTTCAGTTATTTCTTATGGGAAAAATTGATTATGAAATGGACTGCATCGCCTCTTTAACTTTAAATAGCTGGTTTTTCCCATGAGATCCATTAACATTAATATTTTGGCTATATTATCAGACATCCTTGTCTGATAATTTCAGCACTACTTGACTATATTTATCTTTTAATAGTTCATGTTTTCCTTCATACATTTTCTTCAGTATGATGTGATTTATCCAAAAATATGAGACTGAAATAATTTACCTGAATTTTTAGTCTCAAAAATAACATATCTAGACCTTTGAATTACTCTGATCTGTAACTTGGTATCGAATTTATTATTATTATTTAGTCAGATTTACTTCGTTACAAATTTCAAGCTATCTGGGGGCTATACTAGAACCTTCTCCTGAATAGACGTGAGGTCTCAGTGCTGGCATCAGTGCTCTCCGTTTTTCTATCCACAGACCTTTGAACAGGTCCCAGGGCTAATCGACACTCATCTCTGTTATGCCTCCCTCAGCCACAGGTGGTACCGGCTTCTTGCTCATGGTAAGGAACAGAATGCCTGAAAACATTATCTACTTCTGCTTCATGGAGCTATGACTTCAAGACATTATGTGCTCCTGTGAATCCTCCAGAATGCCTGAAAAAATTAATCTAATTCTCCTTCATGGTGCTTAACTTCAGGACACTATGTGCCCCTGTTCTTTTTTTTTGGGGGGGGTGGGGGGGTGGGGTCCCTCTTAGCTCTTTCCCAGGAATAGACAAAAGCTGTCTCTTACTAAGGCACAGAGAGTCCACAAACTTACTTGCAAGTCTTCTAGGCCTACTCCCACATTTTACCAGATAAATTACATCATCAAACAATGAGTCCTTGGTATTCTTGGAGATTGTTCGCTGTCTACTGCCCTTCCCGCACACTTCTGCCATCTCCACACACATCTGACCTGTGAGCAGAATGTGTCTCCACTATCCCAGGCTGTCCTTGATTCTTCTAAAAATAAATGTTCAGTGAAATTTAAAGGAAATAATTGACAGATTGTGGCAAATTCTCTTAGTCTCTCTTAATAATTTGAAACTGGTATTTTATCAATATCTTAAACAGCATTAAAGTGTGATTAGACCTTTCTTCTTAGTAGCAGCATGGTATAGTCTTCCTCTGCTTATTGCTTTACCAGGGTAAAGAGCAGCTATAGATCTTGTCTTCTAAGGTAAGCTAAACATGTTTTTGATAATAATTTATTAGGTAGTATTGTATTATCATTTAAGTTTTCATTGTTAATGGGGGTGAAATGTTCTTGCATTGCTGTCCTAAGTGGAAGCAAAAGTGGAAGCATCTTTTTATTGTTGGACTAGTCCTAATTTTTGAACAATGATTAATGAGAACCATGTTTTGAATTTTACAAACATTTCCTATTAGTTTATCTTATTTTTAGAAGTTTGCTGCTATTAATTTATAAATATATATATGGAGAAGTCTGCCACCGCTATTGCTCATATGGATCTATAATTTCAAGGTCCTGTATTTACTAAATATCAAATTATTAATCCAATTACAGAAGCTAAAATTAAAATATGACTAATTTTGCTAATGGAATATTTTGATTTTCCATCAAGAGTATAGAGAGGTTTCTCTACATGTAAAACTAGAACAATATTTTAAGAGAATGAAGAGAAGATTATGAATTTGAAGTGTAAGTACAAAAGTACAGGTGAGAGGAAGGTAATTATGGGAACATAAAAAGCCATGTTGAGTCCAAAGATTTATAGCTTAAGCCTAATCCTCTGGATAATAAAATTCTGCAGCAGTTCTTAGAAATAATAGAGTCCATTTCTTATTTCATGTAAAGCAATGTTTAAAGCTTAATAGAAGCAGAACAGTGTGCTTGACATACTGGAAGCAAAACTTCATCTGGATTTTGAGATACAAACATCTTGAATACAGTTCGAAGATGTCAAAATGATATAGTCAAAAATGCTAATAAAGTATATTATTATAAAAAAGATGTGATTTTATAACTTCCCAAATTAAGGAAAGCAATTCAATGTAGTACTTAATTGATACTACTAATTAATTTCAAAAGAAAATTACACTTCAATAGTCTTTTCTATTTTTAAAAAATAAGAGTAGTTATCTAATCTAGCAAATGAAAGACAAACTAAAAATCAGCAGGTCATTCAGATACATAAAGAAGCAAAGTATTCTCTTGTTTAAATCTGAGTAAAATATATATAATAAATGGTGATTAAAAGCACTTTGGGTAACAATAATTTCTTATGAAATTCAAATTCAATAAAAAATAATAATATAATAATAATAAATAAATAATTATAAATAAATTATAAATAAAATAATAATAAATAATTATAATATGGATCAAAGAAAAGGAGAGAGAAATTAAACATTATTAATTAATAACTATGTTCCTAGAGTTCTAATGTGCACCAGTCAAATGCTGGGCTGCTCACTGTAAGGTCAGAGGTTCAAACCCAGAGTGTTTAGGAGAAAGGTAAGGCTGCTGCCTCTGTGAAGATTTAGAGCCTCAGGAAACGCCAGCAAGAACTTCCCTCTGCCCTATACGGGCAATTTGAGTCAGAATCTATTTGATAGCTATGGTTGGTGCTTTATATGCCTGATACAGTTTCATCACAATCTTGTTTACTTATCATTATGTGCATTTCATAGGATTTATGGCTAAGAGACCAAATACTAGTGGGCTTTGTTTCAAAAGCTAGTGTTTAGACTTATTCCATGATCTAGGGAAAGAAAGAAAGAAAAGCGGAGGTGATGAGGTCAGAAGGATAAGTCAAAGAAGCCTAACTTCAAAGGTAATATGTTTTCAGTAGGGGCACAGAAAGCAGATCTCTGAATGGGAAGAGCCATGAAACAATAAAATTCTCCCAGGGAGCACTAAATCAGTTCTTGGCTACAGAGAAAGGAATACAAACATTATAGCGGCTCTACACACTAGTTGTCTAATAGTGCAACAACTTAGGTGGGGATTTAAAATATTACTGAGTCACCAAGGGCTATGGCTCGAAGCATCAATCAAAGACCGCATAAAAATGCCTCACAGTTGAGCCTGGGGACTCTTCTTTATAAAACAAAGTTTGCTTAAAACACATCTAGAGATCAGCAAATAGCTTGAATATCCTCAAGCAATGCTCAAGGCAATGAAAGAGTTGAGTATGTTCATATACAGAGCTCTAAAATGTTCAAATCTTAGTAAGACTGGCAATATAGAGATAGAAAAAGACATAGAAATATATGTTCAATGAATAAAAACAAATAAGCCTTCTACTTTTCTTAATTGTATTTCTCATGCTGCTTTCTTGCCCCCTGTATACATTTTTGCATTAAGAATTAATTTTATGCATCTAGGTTATGTCATTTATGCATTAAAATGTAGCTGTTTGAATAAAACAAGTATGATCTTATAATCTGAGCTCTATCACATGAAAAGCTGTGTATTGCTGACTGGATTTGAAATTTTGAATATCAAGTTTCAAATATGTGTTTGAATACCATGTGTGTTGTATATCATGGAATCGGTACTAACTCATATGAATCCTGATTGACAGATTAGAAAGACCCCACAGTACATTTTAGGCTATAATTATTTGTAAATGGTTTTATTGATCTATAATTCATGCATCATATAATTAAATAATTCAATCATATTAAAAAGAGTGCAATCATCCCCACAATCAATTTTATATTTTCTTCTTGTATTTATTGCTATTAGTTCCCCATTTTCTCCCAGCTTGCCCTGCCATAGCCATAAGAAAATATTGATCTGGTTACTGTCTCTATAGATTTACCTATCCTGGATTTCATATAGAGAAAAACATACCAAACAAAATGGAAAAAACAATAGCAGTATTATAGGTAGGTTTATTGTGCCAACCTGGCCAATAGGAATATGTGGGATTAATCAGGTTGTTGTATGATTGGAGGACAAAGCGATAAATGGCAAGGTCCGGCCCTAACTCTCTTGCTCTCTCTTGATCAGACCACCAGGTGGCTGCTTCAGCTTGTTCTCTGCCTCAACTTATGAGCTACACTACCTGTGGGACAGCCAACCCGTGGATTGAGGAGCCAGAGCTTTGAGACCTGCTTTGTCACACTGCTGGTGTGTACATCGCTTGAGCTTGAGGCTGGTGGGCCCTGTTGTGTTGCTTGAGCTTGATATTTAATAAGAACCTGCCTCGCTAAACTTTTGAGCTGCTGACAATTGGTGACCCAAGCTGCTGTGTGCTGCCTGTGATTAGACTCTGTCTGCATTGCCTAGGGAAGCTGTTTGCTTCCTTGATCTTGAACCCAGCAGTCCTTGTGAGTCAAAGGACTTCCACTATATTAACTGTTCCACAGTGATTTGAACTCTGTCCTTTCTACTGTAGAACAATTAGCTGTTATATTCCTTTGTGCTTTATATATTTTCATAACTGTCCTGGTTTTATTTTTCTAGAGAACCCTACCTAACACAAACAGTAACAAAATAAAATTGAGAAAAGACTCAATCAAAAAGAAACCAGAAAACAATAAACACTAGAACAAATTTAAAATAAGTCAAAAAAAGAATAAATGATAGGGTGGTAAATTTTAATCTAACTGCATCTGCACTATGTCACAATCCAATGCATTCTGTTTTATAACAAGGCCATTCACACCTCGGCCTATGGTCAGAGGAAATTCACTGGAGGCTTAATCCATATTGGAACACTGTAAATGGATTTTGAACTTCTACTGTCATCTATAACCTTCTGCAAATTAGGTTCTCAGAGTTTAAGATCAAACATAGTTCCCTCCCCTGGTTTTAGATTTTATTATTTATAGTCCTTAGATCACACAAGATGTTTAATTAGGGAACATTATAAATCATCCCATGGGGGATATCATAACTATATTTATGCTATCAATTTATCTAAATTGTAATATTCACTGGAACATATCACCAGGTTTTTGCTCTTTCAGAGTGATTGGTGGTTCAAATCACTATCCTCTTTAGCAGATCGATTACTATGCTACAAGAATCCTTATGTACATGCATTTAACCAACCCATGGTCACAGGGCAGATTCTCACTCACAGTCGCTCTTTAGAGATGAAGTCAGGTGACCCATATGAAAACAGACTGTCATATCTTTCACTAATAGAGCAGTTTGTGGGTTCAAAGCAACAGAATGCTTTACCCCTTTAGCACTAGGGCTCCTTACATGCACATATATGTACTTACATATATAATATAAGGTATCAAATAAAAAGGAAGTTATTCTGTGTTTCTGAAGTGGTTCTGAAGCATTTGTAATAGAATTGTGATGTGCAAAAAATACAGAGTATTTTATAAGAGAGATTTTTGCTTTAAAATCCTGAATATGAAAATGATAATGTAGATCAGTAAAATTGTTTCCAAGTATTATATTGCTTCAAATATAGCTCAATAGAATCAAACCTAGCAAGTTATTAGTATGTCTTTTTTTCCCCTCAGAAAATAATTTCTCAAGTAGAGAACTTGTGAATATAAATAATACTAATTACCCAGGTCTATGGCTATTTCTGTGAAGCTTTCATTTTTTAACTATAATGAATAATTTGCCAGCAAGTAAGAGGAAACCAACCAAGAGGAAAGAAGCATTTATTATTTAACTTAATGAAAACAGAGTTGAACAGTTATTCTTTTATAATATGACTCAGTAATATAAGAATCTGGGCAGTCAGTATGATGTCTAGCTGTGGAAGTGATGGGCATAAAACCTAAACTTAAACAAATTTGGGTAGATGTCTGTTTTTCTCTTGCAAAGGAACTTGGGTGGATGATTCATGGCTAGGAAGTGCTCCATAGGAATGAATCGCTAGCCTCTTTCTACTTTGCTGCACCATTATATGTGCTTTCACATCTGTTTACCTACTGGTCTTGAGAGCTTCCTGTCATGATAGCCATGTTATCTGCATTCTAGACAACAATAAGCAAGAATAAACAATAAGAGAAGGAAATATTCGAAGTTTTGTAGTTTTTCTTAAAACATCACCACCTCACATCAATGTTGTCTTTAGTCACCTCTGTTGTTACTGTTGTTAGAGTCCTGCTCCATGGGGCTTTCCAAGCTTTGATCTTTCAACTGCAGAGCCTCTGGGACACTTTGAATTGCCAACATTTCGCTTAGTTGTACCACTCAAAGAATACCCTCAAAAAAAGGGAGTTTAGGTTTTACTTCAAGCAGTTATTATCACAACTAAATTCAGAGTATGTTATCAAAGATGAGGGTGGAAATTTATTGCTACCACCAAAATATCCCTTCAATTTTCTTCTTTTTCTCTGTGATATATCACTCATAACTCCTCGTAGGCATAAAGTCCATTCTGACTCATTGTGACCCAACAAGACAGTAGAACCGTGCCTGTGGTTTTCATAGATTGTAAGTCTTTACAGAAGTAGCAATCTCATCTTTCTCCCTAGAAGTGCTGGCGGTTTTGAACTTCTGCCCTTGCAATGAACAACTCAACTTGGTAACCCACCACTCCACCAATGCCCATAATCAGAAGATCCCATTCAATGGCAGAAATCAGGAAAAAGATGTCATCGGACAAGTTTACCCCTTTAATAACTAAGCAATAACCCCTTTCTCAATGCTGGATACTTCCAATTACAATTCACTTGCAGAACTGAACCATATACTCACTGCTAGTTGAAGGAACAGACAATTGTTAAATATTGTTTTCAAGAAAAAATGAGATTCACCTGAATGTCCAAGGCCTATGACAATCTAACTACTTGAAGTGAGCACATTGGAGTTTTAAAAAAAGTCAATATTTTATTTTTAATCAAGATTGGAGAATAGCTATTCACTGAAAGGCTGGAAGCTTTTTAGTTCCATGGTAATAGCTCAGAAGAAAATGCAGGCAAATTACATTTGAAAATGCAGCTACTGCTATACCCTTTTGGGGTAGTTTTATGGTGAAACACATGGTGTCATCAGGCAATAGTGTTAGCCCAACAACACCTGGTTCAAGCAAGCTGCAGGCACACACCATCTCATTGCCCTTCACTTTTCTTTTTTTTTACTTCTCAAGATTTGACTGTTTTGGACCAATGTGATCACCTTCTATCCAAAAAGTCTGTCGAGACCATTTTCCCAGCCACCTGCTCACTTTCTCTCTGTGTGAAAACGTTGATAAGCCTCACAACATTTCAAACCTTTTATCATGCTAATGAAGACGGCATGAAAAATATTACTATGTAAACCTGGCTTGTGTCTGAGAATGGGAGGAAATCACGCAACTCACTTTACGGCATTTGCTTGAGTGCAGTGATCAGTAACTGAGCCTTCAATATCACCAGGCACACAGGTACTCAGTTTACCGTTATAATGATGCTTTTAAAATTCAAATATATAATGCAGCGAAACTAAAAGCATTTAGCACACACTTTCAATTTTGAGAAGTGGCATTTAAAAATTAAATGGAAGAAAAGAGAGATGGGAAAAGAGATAATTCTTTTTGAGTTTCTAAATAATGCCTTGCCTTAAAAGGGAAAAAAAGAGCAAATTATAAATTGATTATAGTTGAATGAAAGTGAGAATAGAATATACAAAATAGTGTCCAAGGGAGTTTAAATAATTCAAAAGAAAATAAATGAGAATGAGACTGAAAATAAAGATTTTTGTTTGGGAGGCAAGATATGTAGAGCCTCTGTGGAGAGTGATCTAGTGATATTTAAAGCAAATGGAAATTAAGCTACCTTATGACCCAGCTATCACTCTACTGAGCACATATGCAGGAGAGGTAATGAATAAAGACATCCAGCCATCTGCACTCCAATGTTTATTGTGGTACAATTTACAGCTGCAAAGAATTGGAAACAACCTAAATTCCCAAAGACAGACAAGTGGATTACAAAACTTATGCACAGACACACAATGGAGTACTACACATCACTAGAAAGCATCCATGATCATACAAAACACATCATTTCATGGGAAAAGTTGGAAGAAATTATGTTAAGCAAAATTAGCCAATCACCAAAGGAAAAGTATAATTTGAGTCCCCAGTGGTAGTTATAATCAGCATAGTAGATATAAAAGAAATGCCACTCATCTTGCAATATATGGGTTGAGGTACAGGCGGTCAGAGGGGGCCCAGGCCAAGCCAAAGAAAGCATATGCTATTCCAACAGAAGGAAGGGGAAAGTGGGAGGGAGAAAAGGGCATGAGGAGGGAATGGTGGCATGGAGGAAGCAGGACACAAATTCATTCAGGGAATGAGTATTGGTTATGTCTCCACAGAATCGGGAGTGTGCTTGCAGACCCACCATGGCACACCAAATTGTGAGGGCAACGCAACCACGTGCAGCGATGCGTGAAAAGATTAGGCCACAGGGTCTGGCTTCACTCAGAGTCAAACTGACCCCATGCTAGAAGTGTGTGCTGCATAGGTGGGAGTGGGGCATGGCTGGCATGCCATGCTCACAGATGTAAAGCAAGAGGATAAAAGGGAGAGTGGGGGTCTAGGCATCACGTTGACGCACCAACCCCAGAGGACAATGTCCCTACATGGAGCTTCTAAGGTAAAGAGAGGAATGTATGGTCAACAATAGCTTAAGCATGATGTCCTCTCACTGGAGCACAACGTGACAGAAGACAATACTGGGGGCACACAGCAGGGATTTAGTCCAGTCTGAACACCCCACAGTGGGGCAAACCAAGAAGGAAGCAAAACAGATCAACAATGGGAGCAAAGCAAAGCCCCAAGGAGTACCTAAAATAGAGTTCAGGCTAACAGCAGCAGCTCCCAGAATTCGCCCAGGACAAGTGGGGAGATAGTCATAATGGCCAGTGGACAGACCTGGAATCATGTCTTGCTTTTGTTTTGGATTTTGCTAGTTATTATCTTTTTCTCATTCTCTTTTTCTTCAATATTTTTCTTTTGTTTGGTCTCTACTATTGTTGGTTTACCTACTTATAAAAGATAGGCATGGGAACCAGGGTCAAGGAGAAAGCAACAGGACAGACAGATTCTGAGGGACTTAGGGAAGAAGGAGGTGGGGAAGGGAGTGGTGAGCAAACAATACCATAGACAGGGAACAACTAGGGAATTAAAATCAACAATGAGAAGAATTGGGGTTATTGGAACAACAGTAATTTGACTGAGGAATTACTAAGAGGTGGAAGAAGGGAAAGCATGATGGTGGGATAGGAGGAAGGTAAAAGGAAACAGGAAATATATAGAAAGCAAAGCTATGGATCGAGTTATAAGCATAGATATATAGATGTGAAAAAACATCAATTCATAAAAAGAGGTATTGGCCAAAGTACAAATATTTATATGGCAATACACTGAGGTAATGGATGGACTTCAGGCTTCCGTTCATGCCCTCTCTCAATTCAAGAACACTTTGATATAACACACTGGCATTGTGTAGCACAATCACTGAAGACAATAGTTGTGCATAAGCAAATGTGTTGAATAAAGTGGATGGTGCCCTACTATCAAAATATATATAGCATCTGGAGTCTTACAGGCTTAAAGTTAAATAAGCAACCATCTAGCAGAGAAGCAAAAAGCCCAGACGGAAGAAGCACACACACACCAACCTGTGCTATAATGAGGTATCAACGGGATTAGATAACAGCATCAGAAGACCCAAATCAAACAAGCAAACAAATAAGCAAAAGAGTATATCATTGATGGTGTAAGAAATAAAAATAATGATAATTTATAATTTGTCAAAGATTCGTGAGGAAGGGCTTGGAGGGGTGTGAGGGGAAAAAAATGAGCTGATACCAAGGGCTCAAGTAGAAAGAAAATGTTTTGAAAAAGATGATGGAAAGATATGTACATATATCCTTGAAACAATGGATGTATGGATTGTTAGAAGAGCTTTAAGAGTCCCCAGTAAAGTAATTATCACTTTAAAGTGATTTAGTGATATGTGTGTGTGTATCACACTTGTAGTGCCCTGGAAAGTTCCTCATCACATCCAGGGAGATCCAAGTAGATACCAGAGCTAAAACATTAATGAAAATCAACAAGGGAAATACCCTGAGAGTAACACTGGTTTATTTTTTTTTCCTGAGGACTATAGCAGTCATCTTGAGATATTTTGCTCACATAACTCCTAGATGAATCAGGAAAAAATATTAATTGTTTATATACTTTAATTTGACAGAAAAATTAATTTAATGTATAACCAAAGTTGTAATTCTTACTCTATTATGTATGCAGATATTCAACAGCTACACTTCCTTAGTAAACTTCTAAACCAAGTGCCCTGAGGCAGCACCCTTTGCCAGCAAGCTCAGTACACTCAGCTTTCTTGCTTTCTGGCCTGGAAATTTCCACTCTTCGGTTTTGTGTGGGTCTCTTGGTTTTATGATCTGTGCTGCTTCAGCTGCCACTGTTCCTTGACTGTCGTCACCATCTCTCACCAGCGCCTATGTCATAGCTCTAGGGCCTGAACGGGGAAACTCTCAGCCCAGGACTTGTGGGTCCAGTCCTGACTCTTCTCTCTGAATGATCTTCAGATTCCCCTGACTTTAAAATGGTGCAGTGTAAATCTTCCAGGATGGAAAACTGACCAATCCCATTAGGGTTCTAAGTACCTTATTCACCTGGTTCTACCCACATGTCCCTTATTTACATCATGACAAGCTCTCTAGCCCCCTGAATGGGCCACAAGCTCCCCAATTTGAATAGTCTTACCCACTTATAAAGACTGTAGATAGAAGAACCATATTAAGAAATTCACTACACCACACTGCTTTTAGTACATAATTGATCTTAGCAGCCTAAATATAACTTTCAATAAATAATTTTAATAAAAATAAAATTTTATTTAGAAAACAAAAATAAGATGAATAAAGCTTTTATTAATTAATGAACTTATTCATAAATAAACAGGAGTCATTTTTCAAATTTGACACAACCTAAAATCAATTCTATTCACATATCTAGTTTATTACTTGAAATATTGAGAAAACTTGCTTATATAAATAAGAAAAGGAATAAATGGATTCTGTTGTAACCATGTCACCCAATTCCTCAAACTTCTTGAAAGTTTCTTGTCAAAATAGGATTGTAATATATGATTAAAATATATTCCCTATAAAGCAGCAGTCAAGTCGATTAGGTCTTCCTTCAAATTTGTTAAATAGAAAGCATAGGAAACAACCAAAAAATACAGCATGATGTTTTAGTCCAGTTATTATTATCATTCTGTTTGATTTGGAGGTGAACTACCCAAATATTTTATGAAGACTTTGCTAATGATCATTAGGGTGTGTATTATTGTTTCTCTAGCTGTATCTCATTTAAATTAATATAGAGTTAACCCTCAAACAACACAAATTTGAACTGCATGGACCTATTGACAGGTTTGTTTGTTTTTTCCTGTTCTATGGGGCATTGATTGTGTTGTGTCCTCTTAGGAATCCATGCAGCACTAATCATCTTCAAATGAGGAGTTCATTTCTCCAGTATCTCACACAAAAATGATTTGTGATTTGTAGCATTTTATTTTTCATGAATAAAAACCTTTCTTTTATACTTAAAGGCTAATGCAAAACCACTACCAAATTTTATTTTGTAATTCAACATCTCAATTGAAAATATAATGATATTTACTTCTTAAATCATCATTAAGTTTTCTAAGACATACTTGAAAATATCCAGCACGTTTGTTTAAGTGCAATGGTTTCAAGACCAAGAATATATGTATCATAAACTATCACACTTGTCTTAATGGTAACAGCAGCAGCATCTTCATATTTTCTTTTTTTGTGTGTGGTTGTTTGAGATGAAGTTGTCACTAAAGACCCCCAATCTATTGCAGTTTTATTTTTCCTGTTCTCCATGTTTTCTTTTCAGTACAATGGTAAGATCACTCGTGGTGTTTTATGATGACACCAATTTCATGACAATAAAATTATGTTTGGACCCAATTAATGAGGGATTAATCACAACATTCTGAACTGCAGATCATTAGAATTAATATTCTAAAAACAGAACTGTGGTGTGGCATATAGTTGAAACAGACATGGTTGGTAGATTTCTTTGTGCCTACTGTGAAGCACAGAATCTGCTAGTAACTGAACAAACTGTAACCACAGAAGTGTTGTTTTTCCAACACAACTAGATGCCTTTTTCTACAAGGATAAAGTTGATAGTTTGAAGAAGGGAAGCAGTACCTATCAAGTGGCATTCTAGGACTGTATTTAGGCTTGATCTCACAAAGGGGTCTGATTTCTTTGTTTCGTAATAGCTACTAAAAAATGTATTGAGTAGGAGAGGTAAAAGATTGAGGAGTGTGCATTGGACGGTTAATTGCATACTTTCAAAAAGAGTTGCTTTCTTAGCATGGCTTGAATAAAATGTTGCATCGGTTAGAATTGTGGTCACATATGGAAGGTACACTCCAGGATATGACATATAATTCTTGGGTTCTATAGTGGAGTCCCCATGTCTAGCAGGAGTGGTGTCACCACCTGAGCATCTTTCCGCATGCTCTTCAGAGAAGTCATCTTGCCAGACTCTAGGCTATCCAGTAATCAGACTTCTTGAGCTGGATCACCCGCATTAATGTGCTTCAGTCCTGATCTTGATGCACATCTTATGCCTCGTCTGAGTGGTCCCTCTCCTGGTGGACAGATGAACAATATGCTCAACCACAACAGGTTCCTCACCCTAGTGACTGTGAGAATCATTATGCATGCTCCTATGCACAACCAGGAGCTCTCACATGATGTTTGAAGTACATGTTCAAAAAGTTGATCTTACTGAAATAACAAGAGGAGGAAAAACATTAGAAATCTTTATAAAAGTGGATTTGAGCAGCTTGAGTCTGTGTTATTCAAGGATGAATTGTAAATTATACACAGATTTCCAGCTGGGCAGAAGGGTGACCCTTTTAATCCCCATGTGGTTCAATGGTCAACTACACTAAGAAAAGGTTTGCATTGGACAAGTCATTATGCCTTTCCATATTTATTTTTCATTCTGTAGGTACTTTTTGACCTTGACTATTAACTAGTATAGAATTCTCATTATCCAGTAATCAGATTTCTTTAGTTGAACCACTCGCATTAATGTGTTACAGTCTTGATCAAAGAGTTTGCATTGGGTAACTTACTGTGCCTTTCCATATTTATTTTTCATTTTATAGATACTTTCTGACCTTGAATATTAACTAGTATAGAATACTCAGTACACTCCTGGACTTTTTTGGGTTTCTGACTACAGTCTGTGACAGGAAGCCTAAGACCAAGCTCAGGAAGAACCGGCATCTGTAGAGGTATTTGTTCTCCATAATCCTTCCCCTTCAAGGTTGCTTCAGCCTGGCTATGTAGGTTGGTGTCCAGTTCTAAATAGCTTTACCTACAAAATTTTTGAAAAAATGTCCACTATATATTTGAACTAACAATAGTCAGCTTCATTAGCAAAAGGATCATCCATAACTTTGTTTCAGTCACAGAAGCTCAATTTCATTTTACATATCAATTTTAAATGTATTCATATATGTTTTTAGGAAAATTATTAAAAATACTGATAAACAAATACTGACATACACTTTACAAGATAGTAAAAAGCTGTGTGACTAAAATCAAAATGTTTTATAGCTGACGCATGAATTCCTTTTATTGTAAGTTGTAAAAATAATATATCAATAACATTATTTAATATGTTATGACTCTATAACTTATGTATCCAAAATTAAGTCACTTATGAACCAAGGTATGGTAAAATATCTGATATATCCATGATAGATTTATGTGTTCACTCTTTGCTTTAGAATGATTAAATAAGAATCTAAAATTAAAATTTGGGAAAAGAAACTGTAGTATTTTCTACATCATGATGAAATTTCACACTACAAGGGGGCTCTACAAAAGTTATTTGAATATATCTTTTAACTTTACTTCCCAGGAACTTTTTGAAGCACTCTTATATCTACTAGCTAGAATGTAATTTATTTATTTGTAAATTGGAGTTATAAAATACTAGACCTTTTATTATATTAAAAATTATTTTATTTGTAATATACAGTTTATGATGACTGAGCAAAATCTATTTTAACCACATTATGGTTTAAATTGTAACTGTAAATCTGAAGCTGAACTATGTGAGGAAGGATGGGGCATCAAAACTAGAGGAAGGCTTATTAACAACCTGTGCAGTATGCAAATGACACAGCCTTGCTTGTTGAAAGGAAGGGGGAATTAAAACACTTGCTAATGAAGATCAAGTATTTTAGTGTACTGTGTGAATTACAACTCAATGTCAAGAAAATAAAAATCCTCGTAACTATATCAGAATCTCTAGCTATATCAATAGGTAGCATCATGATAAATGGAGAGAAGTTTGAAGTTTCCAAGGATTTTGTCTTGCTTGAATCCACAATCCATGCTCATGGAAGCAGCAGTCCATAGATCAAAAGATATACTGCATTAGGCAAATCTGTTTCACCAGATCTTTTTCAGAGTATTGAAGAGCAAGGACATAAGGTGTGCCCGACCTAAGCCATGTTATTCTCCATTGCATCACATTCAGGTGAAAGTCGGACATTGTATACAGAAGAATGAAGAAGTATTGATGCATGTGGTGCTAGCAAAAAATAGTGAAAGTCCCATGGATTGTTGAAGGTCTACCTGATCTGTCCTGTAACAAGTAAGGCCAGAGTGCTGCTAAGAGGCAAGGATGGAAAGACTTCATCTTACAAGCTTTAGACATGTCGGAGAGCCAGTTCCTGGAGAAAGGCATCATATTTGGTGAAGTAGAAAGGTAACAAAAGAGAACACGGCGCTCAATGAGTTGGATTGACCCCGTGGGTGCATCAGGCCCAGGGGAATAGCATGGCACAGGGCACGCAGTGTTTCCTTCTGCATTGCATAGTACCACTGTGGGTCAGAGCACACTGGGTGGCACTTAACAGCAACAACAACCATATGAAAGTTCTTAGCATAAAACACACCCACATACTTGGCACATACATGTTTCACACTGAGAACTTTTTCCTTGAAAATGTTGCTATGTAACATTCTAATGGTGTGCAGAAGGACCTACATCAGGGCTTCAAACTTGTCCAACCCCATTAAGCCACAGCTGATGAAGAGACCACAGAATGGAAAAAGTATGGGTGGAAACCCAGCTAGAAACTGAATCTCTCTTTTGAAAAAAAGGGGAAAAGGCATGCCTAATAGCATCCAAATCTCTTAATTGACTGAGGTGAAAAAAGTGGGTTCATAATCAAAGATAGTGGCATACTATGCTACTTTGAATGTATGTCGTTCTCCACAATTCTGGCTGTAACTCAGTGTCACACATCAGGTACTTCAAAGGGTTCAATTTATCTATTTCAAGTGTCCCAATCCAGGGCTTCCTGCTACAATTTCCCCTTTCCAATTAGTGCTCTGAATCACTTCAATTTTAAAAATATGGCTTTGTTCCAGTTTCCCTTCCTTCGCCAGGCATGTCTGAACCAGTTCTAATAGGTCTGAAGCCCTGCAATTGCTTCTGCAGTACGAAGATGTTTTCATTATGAAGAAAGTGCTAAGAAGAGCTGAAAAGAATTACTTTTCTCTAAGTCAGGTTGGAAAGGGAAGAAGATGATATTTTCATCCAATAATTTTTTGTGTTTTCTCATACTTACTGAAATTTTCCTTATAGGTAATATATATCTTATTTGTAGGCAAGGTTGGAAGATGTTACGTGATTAAAAGAATCTTGTCATCATATCCACCCCCACGCTGTAGCTCATATCAGATTTAGTATCCTGTTTTCTATGTTAATATTTCCATTGGTGAGAATATTTTAATTGCTTCACGTACTTCATTCTACATAAAAATAGAGCAGGAACAGAGAGGAAGCCCTATGGGTTTGAGTTGCTTATTCAATCATTTAAGAGAATCTCCTTTTTGTTTGATGTTCTGGAGTTTATTAAACTCCAAAGCAATGAAGTTTTATTCTTAAAGTAGCTCCAGCGAACTGTTCTCAATTTTACCAGATTACATTTGGAATATCACATATTGTCCTGTTCAACTACTCCAATTTGTTGACACAGATTCTGTCTAAGGGTGGTTTTAAGGAATCTACTGAGCTATCTCAGAAAACACAGATGACAACTAGCTTCTGATGCAGAGTAGAAGCATTGGGTCAAAAGGAAATTTAAGAAAGCATCTGTCATAACTTGTGTGGTGGGTGTATATTGCCTGGGTCCAATTGAGGGAAACACTATGGGGAGCCTGTTGTGCCCACTATGCTAATACATGGACATCTAAGTAACAGGGGCCGGAGGATATTAAGATTGCTTTCCAGAAGAAAGGCAGAACTTCCAGCTATTGTAATGAGCGTGCAGGAATTATAGAAATCCACAGGAACTTAAGGCTGTACCACCATTTTTAGGTTTCCACTGAAGGATGTGGCCTGTTTAAATAGCTCTAGAGTGCTATTTTCTAATTGGATTTTATTGTAAAATTATGAATGCAATCATCTGAAAAAATAATTTCCCCCTAATAACCACAAAGAACTTAACACCTTATAATTAAGCTAACAATTAACATTCATACATATATAGATATGAATACACAAATGTTTAAAAATAATTTTAATAAACTAGTAGTAATATTTAAGGCGACAAAATACTCTGTAATTTACATTTGGCAAAGAAAGTTAAGCATCAAGGTAAAAACTAGATAAGCTTAAAAAGCTGAGCTTCGGTTAGGTAAATTATCTCACTGTGTGAAAGTGTAGGATCGCAAATGGATCGTGTTTAACTATTTCTAAAACAATGGGTTTTAGTGAGGACAGCTTAAGCAGGCTTCAGGTAGGAATAAAAAGGCTATATGTGTAATTAAGATCACAACTGTACAGTATAAGAGAAATGAGAAAACAATGATTTGTAAAATACTTGGCAATGCTACAATTAAGCGCTCAACCCATTGCCCAAACCCCCCTGGAAGTTCTGCCAAAGAAAATATGGGAGATGTCTTGTGTAAAGATTCCAACCAAAAAACCCCATAAGATGGTTCTAACCTATGACTCGGAATTTCTGTGAGGGGAATGGATAGCACCCAATAGCCATAACAATTTTTAAATATGTAAAATGAATTTAGACAATGCTTGACTATTTCAAATCCATTGTCTTTACCATGTGGCTACAACCAATTGAGACCAAGAAAGTTTAATCTGCTCTCTGGAGATTCTGAGTGTTCTGTTTAACCAAATATACCTGTACAGTGTTCTCATTAAAGCTCCAAACTATGGAAGCTAACAGATGAAAGTCGCCTCAGCTCTTATTGCGCAAGAATACAGAGAGTCTAAGCTCAGAGATATATTTAGTGCCACTAAACACGGTACTCAAGTGGCATGGAACTAAAAATATATTGGATAATATTTAGCAGAAGTTAAATTTTGACTGTGTACTTACTGAGCTAAACACATTCCAGGTGTTGCCCGGCAGAGGGAAGGTGTTTTCACTTAGGACATTGGGTCATTATCTCCTAGCACAACCTGACCCATTCTACCTGGAGAAAAGGAGAGGAGAAGACTTTGTACATTTAGAACTGTGGTGGTGGTGGTTTTGTGGGGAGGGTGAGTTGAGTGGTACTCATGGAGTCCCATGACTGATGTCATGAAGTTCAGGAAGAAACAGAATGTTTTGAAACTGATTTTGATTGCAATAGTAAAAGACTACTTAATGGGATTGAACTATGGAAATAAACTATCTGTATTAGCTCCCGATAAAATGGTTTTGAGAAGGATAAAGGAAAGAATTGTATGCATTCCTTTTAATATCATTGTCTGTTTGGATGGGAGTTACTTTCCCCGGGCGTCTGGTCAGGAGCTTCAGTTTAACTGCCAGGCCCTCTCCTAGCATCCTCCATGGACCCACACGAGCATAACACAGCTCGCAGGGGTCCCATGCCTGGAGATCTTGTGCAATGGATGACAGCAAAATGACCAGGGGGATAATGCACAGCCCAACGCACACATTCAAGGCAACGGGTAAAGAATGGGGGCCCAATATTTCACCAGGTTCTAAATCATTGCCATCGGTGGCAGTAGGGGGCGGGGGTTCACTTTGGGGGTGGGGAGGGGAAAAACAAAGGAAGAAAGAACAATGCAAAGACCTGAAATAACCATAGGCATTTCAAACCCTTTAAACAGCTCTTGTTTCAACAATCTTCACCTGAGTGTGCAAGGCAGTATTGTCTAACAAAATAGTGAAGAAGTCTCTGTTTATTATTGATGGCTGCGCAGGCTCGTTCAGAAGAAGGCAAGGCTGAGCACTCCTCCAACCTGCTGCCTTATCTCTGTGAAGCAGCAGCGCTGGGAACACAGGCGCTCCATCTGTGTTACAACGTCTGATCTTAGCAGCTGAGGAACAGCGGGCGATAGACTCCTAACCTCTAGGGAGCTGAAGCAATCAGACAGCAAAGAAATAAATACTCGACACAAATAACTCATTGCATCACCACTGTTTACCTACCTAGAGCTCTTTGAAAATTATGCATTATCAATTTCAAATCACACTCCTGAAGCTGTCTGTTTGAGGTTGCTGTGGCATTTGGCTGGTAGCCTGACTTTCACTGCATTATGGATTCCAAATGTTTTGTGAAAAGTGTGCCTTCTGTGCTTGTTTCCTTTCATTATAAAGAATACCTGTGCTATTTAACTAATTCTGCACCATTTGTTTCTCAGTAAGCATGTGTAGGTGGTCATTTTTTTTTCCTGAAGAAAGGAGCACTTTCAAAGTATTCTGCAATAAATTACATGTTTTGATTTCTTCTGTTCTTATTTGGAGGATTTAAATTTTTAATTTTTAATGAACCTTTTGTTTTGTTTTGCCTCTTGTTTGCTGTACTTCATGAAAAATAAGAGGAACAGGTATTTTTTTTTCTTCACACTGAATGAGGTAGCCTGGTAAAACATCAGTTAGAAGACAGAGTAGATACAGGTTTCCTTGTAAGTGAGCGCTTGTCTTAGGTTCTCATTTCCCTGATATTCATGTGGCATGGAAGGACACACAATACTTTTTAATGGGATGTAGATTGCTATTACATGATACCAAAATAATTTCTTCTTCCTAAGTCATAAAAGCCGGATGAGTTAATGAGTGATAGGATAAAAACAACAGAATGAAGCCAGTAAAATATTTAGAAAAGCATATTAAGAATAGGATATAGTGAGGTCTATTCCCCCAGCTGGGTGTATACGTCTCACTGACTTCCCTCACCTGCGAGTTGTATGAACTTGAGCAAGTCCATCATCTTCACATGCTTCCCAAGTTTGTCAAATGTAAAACAAGGCAAAGCAGATACCAAAGGACTGTTGGAAGGAAGAAGTTGCCAGAGAGGCGCAGTGTTAAACTGCTCAGCCCCTAACTGAAAAGCAGATGGTGAGAAGCCACCAGCCACTCAGTGAGAGAAAGCGTGGTCTGCCTGCATCAAAACAGATTTACAGCTTTGGCAATACTATGGGACAACTTGCTACACCATAGGATGGCTATGCGTGGGGAATGACAATCAACTTGCCTTAGGTTTAATTGTGGGGACCAAAGGAGATAATCCAGAGCAGAGACTCAGGATCCTACCTGTCACGTAAGAAGTGCTTTTAAAAGGCTAGTGATTATCATGGCCCCAAATTCTTTCTCCAGTTATTCTAACCCTTCATCACTGTGCCACCAGGGCCCCTTCCTCCTTACAACCATTCTCCAGAGTCTGCTTTTGTTTTACATATGAGAAAGCTGGGAAGTATGTGAAGAAGACTGGGCTTGCATAAATTCATGCAGCTAGCAAATGAGGGGCAATGGATGAGATTTGCTTACTCCTCTGGGGAAAAGATCTGTTATATCCAATTCTCTTACTTACATTAGAGATCCAGCCGCTCTAATTCATGATATTTCGTTGTGGGGGAATGCCCATTTAGTTCATTGGAGCCTATATGCCATGCTTGTGGTGAAAAATTTAGTGTAATTGCTAGCATTGTATGTTCTTCCTATCGCTCACTGCCTATCCTGTAGGTTTCCAGGGAATAAGACATGACACTCATGAAAAAAATAAAGTCCATGCTCAAGTCAGGAAACATTTGGCAGATGAAGGGACTGTCGAAGTCTTTTGTTGTACTGGCACACATAGACTATTGTGGATTTAACTAAGACTTCAAAACTTCAATTTTCTTAGAAGTAATATCCTAATGTCCATATTCAGGTACACAATTTCGTAAGTAAGACTCTCAGGAAGAGTTCTTGTATAGTTTTTGATGTCATGCTTTTGTTACCCAAATTTACATTTGTTAAAACAGAAACTATTTCTGTGTAAAGTAATTAGAGTATTCTAAGCCAATTTCTGTCTTATACACAAAGAAGCTTCAAGAAGTCCATGAACAAAATTCTATTATTGTTTAATTTAATTGTCCATAAATTTTTGAAGCACCCTTGTATCCCAGAGTCAAGGATCTTATTTCATGGTTTCCTTGCATGTTTAGAACTTATAAAAAGATTAAAATAGTATAAAATATATGATCAGATAGAATTAGGGTATAAAATGGGAACCTGAAAATGCTAAAAGCATCCTTCCCTATTTCATCATTCCCTAAAGTCTGCAATTCTGTACCCAAAGGTTTGAAAAATCAAATTTGAACTTAGTATAGAGAAACAGCACTGAGGACATACGGTAGGCCATCATGGTTACAAGAAGGAATGATGGCGAGAGAGCACATCTAAAAAAGTCCATCTGAGGAATAAGGTCATGATGAGCAATATTGGAACCTGAGGCAAAAATGAAAATGGGTGTCCATACACACATCTAGCAAAACATCCTCCATATTTTGAGCCTAAAGTGAAAAGTTAATGAAAACTCAACAATAAAAAAGGACTACTTATAGAGTTCAGTGCTGGCACAATTTTGTCAGTAGCTCTTGTCAACCCTCATGAACCTGCTGTATGGGGAACTATTCACAAACTAAGACAATGGGCCTCATTGCTTTATGCCTCTGTGTGATGGGTAAGTATTATATCAACTAGACATTTCTGGAGAAGGATAGTGCTGAACATATCCTGATATGGTGGACTGTCAACTAGTTCTTTTTTGTATATTCTTTCCAACTTCTCTTGACACTTCCTGTATCTCTCAATACTTTACCCACAGAATCTTTGAAGATGGCATATTGAGGTTTGGATTTTTCTCTTGAATTCCTCAAAGGTATGCAGTGTGTGTTCTCCCCCTTTGCTTTCTTCATTCTAGACTTTTGCACAGTTCACTATACTAGTTGACTTTGTTTCTCGAGCTGCCCTTTGAATTTTTCTGTTCATCTCTGATTTCATCATGTCTTCCATCTGCTTTAGCTACTCTTCGAGGAAGAAAACGTTTCAGAGTCTCTGTTGAAATGCAGTTGGCTCTTTTCTTTATTCCCTGTCTTTTTAATAACCTTTGGTTTTCTTCCTGAGTGATGTTCTTGATGTCCTCCCACACCTCATTGGGTTTTGTCATGAGTGTTCAATGTGTCAAATCTGTTCTTGACATGTTCTTGAAATCCTGGTAGGATAGAATCAAAGTCCTATTTTGTTTCCAGTGGACCTATTTTTATGTTTCTTTAGTTTAATTCTGAATTTACTCCCTGTATGAGAAATGCACCATGTCAGGGTTTAACTGCTGATATTGAGCTTCTCAAGAATGTTTTCTCAAGCTGCCCTTTGGCATTTTTTTGACGATCTTGCTGGTAAAAATAAACAATTTTACCCTTCATTATGGATTACAACTCAACGTAAAGAAAATAAAAATCCTCACAACTGGACCAGTAGGTAGCACCATGATAAATGGACAAAAAATTAAGTTGTCAAGGATTTCATCTTGCTTGATGAAATCACATTCAATGCTCATGAAAGCAGCAGTAAAGATATCAAGCGACATATTGCACTGGGTAAATCTTGTACACAAGACCCCTTTTAAGTGTTGAAAAGTACCAAGGTTACCTTGAGGTTAACTGTGTGCCTGACCCAAGCTGTGCTGGGGAAAAATACTGAAAATTATGTGGACTACCAAAAGAAAATCAGTTTGCCTTGGAAGGACAGCCGGGATGCTCTTTAGAGGCAAGAATGGTGAAACATTTATCGTGTTCTTTGGAATATTCTTTTGGATAGACCATTTCCTGGAGCAGGACATCGTGCTGGGTAAAGTAGAGGGACAGTCAAAAAAAGGAAGGCTTTCAACCAGGTGGAGTGGCACAGTGGTGGCAGCAATGGTTCAATCATTGTGAAGATGGCAGGAGCAGACAGTGTTTCAGTTTTTTGTATACGGAGATGCTACAAGTTGAAGCCAGCTCAACAGAACCTAACAACATCTGTAAGTTGAGCCCCACAAAAATTGTCTCTATCGACTTAACTTTAATGGATTCAAGTTATTTTTACCCATTTTCACACATTTACTGTGGTGATGGTCCTTTTTCATTGCTAATATTGAGGCTTATTAACACCAGTCTTACTAGACATTTATGACTTTTATCCATCATTCCAAAGAAAGATTTTCTTTGTTGATTATCAGTTCTGTGTGTTTGTTTTCAAGATATTGATGTTGCAGGGCATGCTCCCTGGGAAGCAGACAGCCAGGTGAAAATTAGTGACGGATCTTGATTAGGTAAAGCTCTTGGAATTAACACCTGCAAAGGAAAGGAAGAAAGCAGAATTATAAGGCAACAAGTTATGCTTTGATTCATCCACAGCAAAGTCTTCTACCAAACTCTTCAGGGAGTGTTAGGCTGAACTTCAAGAGTTCTTCAGAATTGTTGCAATTAGACCAGGAATTATACCCCAGCACATGCCACTGTTACATCCAGAGAGGGACCAGGATTTCAGGTGAGGCAATTCCTTCTTAGTAATAAGCAATGCAATGCGTAATAACTACCCTTTATTTTGGTGATGTCCCAGCATCTCCCATGGCACTAAACCTCTCGATTCCACTAACTCAGAAGTCTTGATTCCCTGTAGGATTTATTTCTCATCTTCAAAGTACATTTGTGATAGAGATACTTTCAATGATTTTACTTCTGATTCATCCAGTTACCATGATAAAGTTGATCAAAGGAGTAGAATGATGTTTGGAGGAATGTTCAGGTAATCTAAGTGTCTTTAAATTATTTTATGGCAGAATATAAGAAAGTTAACAGAGCCTGGGGCAAGATAAAAATGTATACTTCTGCCTGTGTGATGTCAATATGAACTACTTCTTAACTTTCTTCTGGATAATATAAAAAAAGAATACATTTATCTGATCAGTGACTTTCTATAAAGTACCAAAATTCAGGTTTATCATCTCTAGCAAAAATACCATATCTGCATCAAGTCTGCAATTGATACTTACTAACTACCCTTTTGTAAAGAATCTGAAGGGTCTGAATGGCAATGAGTGCCCATTGCTTAGAATCGCAACCCTTTACTGTGTTATAGTTTAGGATCAGGCTGATTTTTAAACTTGGGTGGGGGGGTGGAGGGAGAGAATGATAAATTAAATAGGGTTATGATGGTGACCTCTATATGCTTTAATTTTTAAGGGATAGAACTAAGCTCTGCCAATTCCTCAAAATAAGATATTGTTGGAGTTTTTTATCTCAGATTGAGAGGCTACTACTGAGTCTTCCATCTGACTTTCCTCTCCAAGCTAGTGTTAGCCTCCTGCCAAGAATCCATGTTAAGGGAATATGTTTCAGTGTGCTCAGTATATTCACTCAGGAAATGGCCTGAGTGTCTCTGTGAACCTAGTGTGCATTGCAAGTATTTAACAGTCCTCTAATGTGTCTAACAGCTCTGACATTTTTCTCTATTTCCATTGTCCTCAATGTAAGAGACCCTGAGAAATGGCTTATAGACCCATTTAAGGAAAGATTAAGTAACCAAAAGTGTGTTACAAAATTCAATTCCTTAGACATGAGCCTCTCTTTAAGTCCAATGTTTTAGTTGGTAGCAGTTGGTCTTTGACAAAGCCTAAATATATTAAATGGGAAAGAGAAACCAAATCAAACCAGCTGCTATGGAGTTAATCCTGACTCAGAAAGACTGCATAAGGTGTTCAACACTGTAAATTTTGGGACTGAGCCACGGTGGCGTAAGTGGTTGAGTGTGGGACTGTGGCCCATGGGCTTGGCAGTTCAAATCCAGCGGCGGCTCTCAGGAGCAGCACTGGGTAGCTCCCATGACCACTAGAGGGCAATGAGCCCCCCCCAAAAAAAAAAAAAAGACTAAATTTTTATGGGAGAAGATGGTCTCTTTTCCCAATGGTTCTGACGAAAGGGAATATCTACTTGTAGAAAAATGAACAGGATCAATATCTCACACTCCCTGCAAAAACAAATTCATCCTGGATCAAAGACTTAAATGCAAAGACTAGAAATGTAAAGATTATCCAGAATAACAGAGACAGACTTAAGGACTGTAATATGTGGTGGAGATATTTGATGAAATGTTATTTTAAAAAATAGCAGAAGACAGCATAGATGTCTTGGGCTTCCTAAAAAGTGGACTCTTATGTACATTATGAAAATAGAAATAATAACTTGCAAAAATGATGATACTATAGCAGACAAGCAACTCACCTCCAAACTTTATAGGCAACTCCAAAGGAATTATGATAATCTTGTTTCTGAGAATTAAACATCAAAAGCTTATATTTCTAAAAGGACCCCTGATGGCACTTACAGGAGCCCTGGTGGCAGAGGGGCTATGCACTTGGGCTGCTAATGAGAAGGCCAGCAGTTGGAAACCACAGAGTTGGAAACCACAAGTGTATGCAGGAGACAGACTGGATTTTCTACTCCTATGAAGAGTTACAAAACTGGAAACCCACAGAGACAGGTCTCTCCTCTTCTTTAAGGCTATTTTGAATTAATATCAACTCACCTTCAGTGACTTTGGTGAGCTTTTGTATTGTTCCCAATATGATCTGTGATTACAACCCACCAGCCACTCTGTGGAAGAGAGAGGAAGCGATGTGCCCCATGAAAGATCTATAGTCTTGGGAAACTTCGTCTATGGTTACTATGAGTCCAAAAGCACAAAAGTGAGCTTGAGCTTGAAACTTGAGTTATCTTTTTTAACATTATTTATTAATAAATCATTCTAGTAGGGGATTTTACAGCTCTTATAGCAATCCATACATCGATTGTATCAAACACATTTGATCGTAGGTCGCCAACATCATTTTCAAAACATCTTTTTTCTGCTTGAGCCCTTGGTATCAGCTCTTTTTCCCTCCCTCCCCTTACCTCCCACCCAGATGGACCCTTGATAAATTATAAATTATTATTATTTTCTTGTATTACACTATCTTCTGTGTCCTTTAACCCACAGTTTTTTTGTTCATCCCTCTGGCAGGGAGAGGGGATATATACATCTATCATTATAGTCAGTTTCCTGTTTTTCTCCATTCTTCCCCCATCTGTCCCCTACCTTCATGTACCACTACTTCCATTACTGTTCCTAAGGTGTTTATCTGTCCTGGACACCATGGGTTGAGTACTCTTATCTATACTAGTGTGTATGCTCAGGTCTAGCCAGATTTGTAAGGTAGAACTGGGGTCATGATAGTGGGTGGAAGAACATGACGGAACTAGGGGGATGCTGTGTGGTCCATCAGTGCTATTCTGCATCTTGAATGTCTCCTTCTTTCTTTGTGACCCTTCTGTGAGGAAATGTCCAACTGTCTGCAGATAGGTTTGGGGTCTCCACTCTGACCCCTATCATTTGCCTTGATGTAATTGTTTGGTTTTGGTCTTCTGATGCCTGGTACCTGATCCCCTTTATACCTCATGATCACACTGACTGATATGCGTCTTCCATGTGGGCTTTTTTGCTTCCCTGATAGATGGCAGCTTGTTTCATTTCAAGTCTTTAAGATCCCAGACACTATATATTCTAATGGCTGGGCACAATCAGCTTTCTTCACCACATTTGCTTATGCACACATTTTGACTTCAGCAACAGTGTCTGGAAGGTGAGCATCACAAAATTCCAGGTTATTAGAATACAGTGTTCTTGCTTCGAGGGGAGTACTTGAGTAGAGATCCAATGCCTGTCTGCTATCGTAATATTTAGCATTTAAGTATGTGTTCATAAAGCTCTATCTCTACCATTATATGTTAATATATTTACATATGTGCATGCCTATATTTATACCTCTATAAATATCTTTTGCCTCCTAGTTTTCCTCTATTTCCTTTCACTTTCCTCCTGCCCCATTAGCATGCTCAGTACGCTCAGTACTATCAGACTCTCGGTGCATTCTCTGAGCTACATTGGACTCGATCACACTCATCTGGTATTCTATGCCCTCCTCACCTTTGATTTAGACGTCTTATTGGTCCCTTGTCCCTGGATTTGTTGACTCTCCCCTCCTTTTGTCCCACCTCCTCCTCCCACAAGTCCCTCCGAAGCCATCAGCTCCATGGCTTTTGCCTTGGGATAGGTTATCCTGCTTATCCTATATGGATAAATCAAAGAAATCAAAGAAAAAGAGGGGGGGAGAGATAGCTTAGAAGTAGTTAAAGATGTGTCTGCCGACCCTTCTGAAAATTTTTCTATAGCATCTGGTGAATTGTCATGCCCTCCCCACCAATTTGGAGGTCTATTTTTGGAATTCCTCAAGTACTTCATTGCTTTGCTCCCCTTGCCTCTCTGTTGTGATCCTTTAGTGTTTCACTCTGAGCACACTTCCCACACTACGTCCCCTGTCACCCTGTGCATCAGTGAGCGGCATCCTGCCTCATGGGGGGGGCCAGCCCGATGGTTCTCTCTGTGTATTGGCTGCTCTGAGCAGGAATGTTGTCCTCAGGCTTGGTGAACCAGAATGCAGTCCATTCTTGCTCTCATTCTGGAAGTGATAGAGGAATAAAGCAGAATAGCAGGATACAAGATCAACAAACAGAAGTATATCAGACTGCAATGTGCATCAAAGTCCACAGTAGAAGAGATCAAAAAGATGGTACCCTTCTAGGGATGTACCTAACAAACAAAAAATTAATAAAAGATTTCTATAGGGAGAATGACAGAATGCAAGAAACCAAGAGTGAACTCAAGAAATGGAAAAATATCCTATGTTCATGGATCACAAAAAAAAATTGATATAGTAAGGTTGTCAGTCCTGCCTAAGGTACAATCCAAGTTTAATGCTATCCTGACGCAAATACCAATATCCTTCTGCAAAGAATTGGAAAAACTGACTGCCAACACAATATGGAAAGGGAAGAAGCCCAGAATTAACAGAGAATACCTCAAGATGGACAGTATCAGAGGGCTTGTTTTTCCCAACTTTAACACCTACTGTACAGCCACAGTGGTCAAAACAGCACTGTACTTGTATCATGACAGATATTCAGACCAATGGAAAAGAACTGAAAATCCAGAAATAAAATCACCAGTATACAGACAATTTATCTTTGATCAGGATCCCGAAATACAAAATATCAAATAGGAAGCAGATTCCCTCATCAACAAGTGCTGCTAGAAAAAAAATGTATATCTACCTGCAGAAAAATGAAGTAAGACCCTTACCTCACTTCCTACACAAGGAGGTAAGACCCCAAACAATTAGGGTTATCAATGAGAGAATTGGGGCAAACATAAGAACTTCGGTGCAGGGAATATATGCTATTGGAAATACGGAAGGACACAAATTTACCAGTAGGGTACATTGAAGATAAAACACCTGTGTACATCAAAAAGCTTCACTAAGAGAGTAATAGAAGAGCCCACAGACTGGGAAAACATCTTCAGCAATGACACATCAGACAAAGGCCTTCCTTATTACTAAAATTTACAATATTCTGCTAGTCAACAGTAAGAAAAAAAAATAACCCACTGAGGACACAGGCAAAGGACCTGAACAGAAGTTTCACAGGGACAGAAATCCACATGACCAAAAAACATATGAGAAAATGTTCCAAATCATTAGCCATAAGGGAAATGCAAATTAAAACAACAATGAAATACTATCTAACACCCTCAAAGATAACCCAATTCAAAAAGTCAAAAAACAACAAGTAGTATTAGAAAGGCTGTGGGGAGACAAGAACTCTCATCCACTGCTGATAGTCTTGCAGCCATTATGGAAATCAATATGGTGATACCTAAAACAGATGAAAATTGAGCTTTCATATGACCCAGCAATGCCCCTACTGGGCATATATCTGTACTCCAAAGTTCATCACAGCATAGTTCAAGAATTGGAAACAATCTAAATTTTCGTCAATCACAAATGGATTTTTAAAACTCTGGTATATACTTACAAGGGAGTGCTACACATCCCTAAAGAGTAGTGATGAACACATGAGGCACATTGATGTGTGGGAAGAATTGGAGGAAATCATGCTAAGTGAAGTAAGCCAAGTACAAAAGGACAAGTACAACATGAGATAAGCTTAAAAAGCACACGGGGCATAGGAGGAAAGTCACTAAATGCATGAAATCCCAAAGAGAGGTCCAGTCACTTTGATAGGGTTCAGACCCAACCCAAGGAGGCATATGGCAGTCAACTAAAAAGGGAAAACAGGGGAAGGGTGGGGAGAACTGACTTTTCTAAATCAGAGAAACAGCTATTTGCCCTTATAAGTACAAAAATATCAGTGTTTTATCTTCTACATTCTATGATTTGAAAAAGGAATGGATTAATATTTCAATTTTGATTCATCTGTAAGTAATGTACCATTTTTATCTACTTTCAATGTCCTCTGCCATTATCATTGATGTTGCTTCCCCCCAATCTATTTGATATAATGCCCATTATTGTAATTTTCTTTGTGTTTTTAACATTGTGTTATAGTTTTGAAAGACTTTGATCAATATTTCTTCTTCCCTGGTGTGAAACATTAATCACTTATTTTAGACAGCTTTGAAATAGCTCATGAGTTCCTGAGACCATACTCAATTGTTTTCTATACTTTTTCTCTGTTTTAGTTTGGATAGTTTCCAATAATATGCCTTTGGATTCATTGATCTTTTCTTCTATCTCAATGATGGTAAAAACCAGGAATTTTTTTCTTTCAGATATATCTTTATTATTTATAAATTTTCTATTTGTATAGTTATTGATTTTTTCAATATATTCTTATTATAATCATGCTTTCCTTAAAATCCTTGTACTATATTTAAGATAGCATTTTTAAGCCACAATTATCTGGATCCACCATCTCATTACTTTCTGGGACTGTATATATTGACTGATTTTTCTCATGAACAAGGATCAAATTTTTCTTCTTCTCCACATGGATGTGTTTTATAAACTAGATCCCAGATATTATGAAGGTTGTATTCCTGGATATTTGGATTCTGCAGTTCTTCTTATAAAATATTTACACTTAGCTTGCTAGGCAGATAAGTTATTGTGGAACAGTTTTATTTATAGAGATTTGCTATTCATTTTTTGACTGTTAATTATGAATTAGGTGAATATTTACAGAGAAAATCATCAGTCTATATCAATAATTCATAATCATCTTGTTTCACCTTGTTGATTGTAATTCCTTAAATATAACATCATTTATTGTACTTCCTGTGCTTCCTGTTTATACTTCTACTTTCTAAACCCTTCTTCCTTCTGTCACTGGGTAAATGGCATCCTTTTGATCCCAAGTGCCTCATTATTTTATATTGTTCATAGCTCACTAGTGTTATTGTTCCCCTTAAGACTTATCTATTACATGTAAAAATTTGCCTGGAATAAGAGATACTGAAAAAAATTGAATGTCAATGACTTATGATGTAGGCCATGAATGATAAAAATACTGTGAACTGTCAGAAACAAAATATAGATCTTTGAAGAAGTAAGGCCAGAACGCTCCTTAGACGCAAGGATGGCAAACATAAGTCTCATGAACCTTGAAAATGTTCTCGTGTGAGACCACCCCCTAAAAAAAGAGCTCATGCTTGGTAAAGTAGCAGATCAGATAAAAAGGTTTAGACTCTCAGTGTGATGTGCTGACACAGTGACTGCAACGTGGAGCTGGAATAGAATATGGATGGTGCGGCTGACACAGGGCTTAGCAGTGCTTTGTTTTCTTGTACATAAGGTCACTATGAGTCTGAGTGGATTTGAAAGCTCCCGAAAATGATAACATTGTTTTCTGGAAAAGTGAGTGACAGGGATGAGTTCAATTTAAGACCTCAGAAATGGCGAAGGGCCATAGTCTTACAGGACTCTCCAACAAGGAAGCCTGCTCATTTTTATGATTTAAAACTTTTCTCTATATCTTAATTTGGTGGTGGTCTTGTTAGGTGCCATCAAGTCGGCGCTAACCCATAGCAACCCTGTACACAACAGAACCAAAAACTGCATGGTCCTAAGCCATCCTCACAATTCTTCCTGTGCCCGAGCCCATCGATGCAACCACTTAGTCAATTCATTTATATCCATCCAAGGACCTTGCTCTTTTTCATTGCGTCCCAGTTTACTACACATCATGTCTTTCTAAAGGGACTGGTTTATCCTGACAAAGTATGTAAGACAAAGTGTTGCCCTCCTTGCCTCTGAAGAGCACACTAGCCTTACTTATTCCACTAAAGATCTGTTTTCCCTTTTAGGAGTTCATGGTATTTCAATATTCTTCTCCAGCACCAAAATTCAAATGCATCATTTTTCTGCCTTTTCCATTATCCAACTTCTTCATGTATACAAGACAATGGATAAGACCAGGGTGTGGGTCAAGCACACCTGAGTCCTCTAAGTAACATCCTGGATCTTCAATATTCTTAAAAGGTCTTGTGCAGCAGACTTCTAAAGTGATACATCTTTTGATCTCTTAGTTACTGCTTCCAGGAGCACTGATTGTGGATCCACACCAGATAAAATTCTTGACAACTTATACCTTTTGTCTATTTATAATGATTTTACCTTTTGGCTCAGTTCTGAAGATTTTTGTTTTTCTTGCATTTAACAATCTACATTGAGGGCTACAATCCTTGATATTCATGAGTAAACACTTCAATTCCTCCTTTCCGCCTCACTTTCAGCAAGCAAGCTGTGTCATCTACATAACACAGGTCATTAGTAAACCTTCCTCCAATCCTGATGCCACATTCCTCATCAAATGCTCCAACTTCTCTGATGAAAAAATACGGTGAGAGGAGACATCCTGACACATACTTTTCCTCTTAGGAAACAATGCAGTATTCCCTCTCCTATTCACACAACTGCCTCTTGTGGCATGTAAAAGTTCCTCCTGAGTACAGTGAAGTGTTCGGCAATTCCCCTTATTCTCAAAGGTACCTGTTGTTTATTATAGCCCACAAAGTGTCACTGAAATACAGGTAAATAAACATCTTTCTGGTATTCCGTGCTTTCAGCCAATATCTATCTGACATCAGCAATAATGTCCTCTTCTGAATCCTTTTCTTGTCAATGTTCTGCTGCAACTGGTTTCTGGGTGCTCTTAAGCAAAACTGTATTTGTGTGTGATATCAATGATATAGTTCTATCACTGAGCACTTTGTTGGGTCACTTTTCTCTGCAATGTACAGAAAAATGTATTTCTTATGGTCAGTTGATCAAATACTTTGGTGAATAACTAATCAAGTCTTAAGAGCTCTTGAGTGTCTGTTTAAAGTACATTTGGTTTCTTCCAGTCTGAAGCAAAGAAAAATGGTGAAAATTGAAAGTACATGGAAACAATTATGCCAGTGGACTAATAGACCACACAAATATCACACTGCACAACTCCGATACCAGAAGAGCTACGTGGTACCAGGTTACACAACCCACTACTTTAAAAGGGATCATATTGGAAGTCCTGGATAGAATGGAAGAGAAAATTATAAATTTGTATTTAAATTTTATTTCCATTATCTTAGATGGTCTTAAATATCACTCCCACGAACTACTCTAGCTTTCATCGTAAGGCATGAGTCCTCTAATGCAGTGATTCCCAAAGTGGACACCATCGCCCCCTGGTGGGTGCTGCAGCGATCCAGGGGGATGGTGATGGCCACAGGTGCATTTGAGGGCGATAAATAACTGTAAGGGGGTGATGAAAGGATAAAAGAAAGATGATTTAGAAAAATCAATTTATGTATTCCGCTCATAACACTTAATTTTTCTTTGAACAACGTACAGGACGTTGGCTCGGTTCCCGCATGCTCCCTCACTTGCATTGAGGTCTGTGCAATCGCGCCCTGCTACTGTTCATGTGGTGCCACTGCATTGCTGTTCCAGAACACGTGAGCACGACGAGCATTGCTGCGGGCCGCTGCCGCGCGTGTGATTGGCTGATCGCAACGCCAAAGCCTGGGACAGCAGCGGTAGTCCTGGCTACTGGCAGTACTACCAGCAGATTTTTGGAGCATGATATGAATCAGGAGATTTCCCGTAATTATTACATGTAATATAACTCTAAGTTAGACTGTTGTGATATTGTGACAAAGTTAACTAACGAATAGTGCGACTGTAATCGGTGAGTATTGTTTACTTTGTAATAATTATATGCACTTTACAAATAATGATATCATGTTTATTCCATTAATATTTTTTACAAAAATATTTCAAAAGATTATCAAAAATATTAATTAACAGTTCAAACGGTTAGAAACTATCTTACTATATATATAAAATATACCTATAGAGTTTTTATTTTTAAACAATGAGAATGAAAAGATCTATATAATTTGACTTCCCCCAAATTTATTTTGACATCCTGTACATCTTTATTTAATTGCTATTAAAATTTTTTAGAAATTAATTTCCACGGGACACTGAGTAATATTTTTTCTGGAAAGGGGGCGGTAGGCCAAATAAGTTTGGGAACCACTGCTCTAATGTCTCCACTTAATGCCCTGAATGTTCAGCAGATCTATTCTGAGAAGTGGGAGATTAGTTTCTCAGTTCTTGAAAGCATTTGGTTCAAAATTTTCAAATCATTGAATTTTCCAAGTGTGCTTCTCAACCCAGAATTTAACAACATACCCAATGGGACTCCTGTGCTTGTTTCTCGAGGATCTCTTTCCTGTGCTTCCCTTCCCTGTACGCCCCATGCACCTCAAGGTCTCCTGACTCCACTTTCTGTTTCCACAAATCAGCGAAACTCTTGTGCTAGAGATTACTGCCTGCAGGGTAGTTTGGGACCCTGCAAATCAAAAGGTTCACATGGTTTGCTTTCTTTTCTCTTGGATCACAAACCTGTTTGGTCAATTGCCATGTATCATTTCTCGTTTGTTTTCTAGGTTCTTAAACTGTTAGAAAATATGTACTCTCTGTTGTTTATTATGACCAAATTCATAATTCAATACCAGCTCATTCTTGATAACATTTTTATGTTCAATGATTTGTGATTATACTATATATATATATATATACATATATATAAGCAAAGTCTAGCCTTCTTGACTTAATGCAAGGTTTCAGCATCTGCTCTTCAGGTTCAGTCCATGACTTAGCTTAGTCTTTGGATTATTGTTTATCAGGCTGCTTCCAACTTCACATTGTGTGTGTTGCTTGCAGCTCACTATTCTATACTTCGTTCTAATATTCAGTTCAGGTTTTGCTTTACTAGATTTATTAGCTTGTTATATAAAAGGTGTTTAGAGGTTTAATTATTTTCCCCAAAATCCAGAAATGCATTGAAATAGAGAAATAATTTAGTGACTTTCTTTGTAGGTTATTTATGCTTATTTTAAAGATTTGTTTACATGTCTTCGGTGTTCTGGTTTCACTACAATACACGTACGGTTAGGTATATTTTTGTTTCTCTTGCTCTGGAGCCAGTGTGATTCATAGATCTTTAGACCTTGCCATTTATTAATTTTTTAAATTCAAAATCATTATCTTCTCCCATATTACATCTATCTTATTTAAATTTACTGCCTTAGTTTTCCTCCCTTTCTTCTCTCTCCTGACTTCTTTTTTTTGGGGGGGGGGGGCATCACTGCCTCTGCTGGCAGTGGGCGCTACCCAGTGCTGCTCCTGAGAGCCGCCGCTGGATTTGAACCGCCAAGCTGGCAGGCTGCAGTCCCACATTCAACCACTTATGCCACCGGGGCTCAGCCCACCTGATTCTTAAATAGAGTATTTCTCAGTCTCTACTACAACTACTTATAGCTAGATGATTAAGCCCAGTGTTGTATATGTAAAAACTGATGTGTACAACATTTAGGTTGTGGGTTTAAAGAACAGAAGCAGGCCCTTGTATTCTTATTTCTCAGCTTTTGAGATTTCAGATATGATGACAGGGTGTAGAGCAGTCATGCTGGACTCAGAAACCAAAGCTTATTGAGGATGTTCCAGGACTAAATTAAAAGATTTGTTGGCAATATAGAAATGGCTTATCAGCCACCAGGATTCTGAATTGCTTGCATTTAAGAATGGGAAATCAGCATCTGTCTTATTTAGACCACTATTTACTGGGAATTATTAACACAATATAACTCATTTCCAGAGTACCTAATAACCCTATAAAAAGGAAAATTTTAGTTTTTTCTTAATTATATTTCATTTTTACAAGTTCTATTTTGTCCTTTTCAAATATATCAGCTTTTTATGCCATCTTGAGCTTAAGTAATTTTTCTTATTCTCTGTTGCTTTAATTTAATGCTATATTTTTATAGTCTATGTGTGACAAAATTTTATCATTGAAGTATCTCTACTAGGAGATTTTTGCATAATCAGGGACTTATTATAGGGATTTGCCCTTATATATTTTGGGGAGCTGATTAAGAATTCATTTTGCAGCTGTTATTTCCATGTCTGGTGTTGAGCCTGGGGTCATCAAAACACATAGTCAGAAAATAAATGTGTATAAAAGTGTGAGAAGCAAGGGACTATTAAGGCCTACAAGTATGATCCAAAATCCACAATGCAATTAAAGCCCCTATCCATCTTTCATTATGTCCATTTTTCCAAGTTGAATTCCAGGATTGCTCTTTATAGGAAGCACATATGAGTGAAAACACAGCTCACTTAGAAGTCAGAAAAGTTGAAGCAGAACTGCTTGAGCTATCACAGGTCTGATAGAATAGTACCTTGTGCCAGCAACGACCTTTCGAGCAGTTAACCCTCTGTTGTATTTCACTTCTCAGATTTCCCATACAACATATCTCAGGGCTCTTAATAACAGAACTGTGACGAGAAGGAAATTCTGTGAAGCACAGTTCTAGTTTAGTTAATTTGGCATAACATAAATCCACCCCAGTATCTATGGCGGCTGATCGTAGACCTTCCCACCACTGGTTGTTGCTTCCTTGTAGTTATGCTGCTGTGTAATCTACTCCCACTTTTTTGTGGGGGGGATGCATCACTGCCCTCTGGTGGTCCTGGGAGCTACCCAGTGCTGCTCTTGAGAGCCGTTGCTGGATTTGAACCTCCAAGCCCGCGGGCTGCAGTCCTGCACTCAACCACTTACGCCACCCAGACTCAGCCTCTACTCCCACTTTTAATATGAGTGGATGATAATCTCAAGGTATGCAATTTGAAACCATCAGCTTATCCACAGGAGAAAGGCAAGGCTTTCTACTCCTGTAAAAGGTTATGGTCTCTGAAACCCACAGAGGCGGCGCTATCCAGACCTATAACATCGCTATGAATCGATGACATGAAGTTGGAAGTTCTATAGTAAAAATATTACAGAAGTGAGAGTGTAACTTAGGAGGTTAGATCACTACAAACTCCACCATACGTACTATGTGGGAAGTTGCCTGAATGTTGTGAAGCTCGTTAAAGAGTTCTGTGAAAAGAGGTAAGGCCTCCTGATAATGTTTGCTCCAACTTGAGTAAAGTCTATATGAGCAACGCCTTTTGGATCTTCATGTGCTGATGACTCAAAATGAGAAGGAACATATAGACATGTTAATATTTGAAACTTGGAATGTACAACTGTGTTAGTCTGGGTAGACTAGAGTAACAAATTCATAGACACGCATAGGGATATAAGGGTAAGGTTTATATACAAGAGGAATGGGACATTGAGAAACCATCCCAACCCAGTTCCATTCAAAATCATAAGTCCATTATTAGCCCATAAGTCCAATACCACCTATAAAGTCTCCTTCCGACTCCCAAAGTCACAGGTCAGTGGGTGCAGAATTCTGGCATTGGCAGGGGTCTCCCTATGGCTCCTCTCTTCCAGGGTCCATTGAGAGAATCCAGTGGTGGTAGAAGCAACTCAGTGCTAGCAGGGGTCTCGGACATGGCTTCTCCAACTTCAGAGGTCTGAATCCATCAGGGTAAGGCCATGTGGCTTCTCTGGCTCCTCCAGCTCCTGGGATGCTGCCATCTTGTCTTGTCTGTAGTTCATCTCAGAGACTGACTCCCAACAACCGGGGAGATGGCCTCTGACCTCCACGAGGGAAATATTGTGAGATTTCCCAGAAGTCTCAGGAGAAAGCCATACCCACACAAAGGCCTTATTGGCTGCTCAGTGGCTATCTCCATGAAATTGACATCAAGCACATGACTGCCACAACAACGTATGATTCTAGCAAAACTGGAAGTCGTTAAAAGTGAATCAGCACACATATTTCCTTTGATGAAAAGAAGGTAAATTATACTTTTACAGACTCCTATTTATCTTTAACTAATGTTTAAAGACATTATAAAAACAGAAAAATTGGAGTTGAAGAAAAATTTTTAAAATACAGAAAAATTGAGTAGGATGGGGATGGATGTCTGAAATGGGAAATCAATTGAATGCCTAGAAATTATTCACCACAGATCCATATGAGGAGGAAGTGGGCCTGGGATATATGGCAAAGAGCCAAAATGCACACATGGCTTCAAATTCTCAAAGAGATATTTTCACTCTCTTCTTAGAGGCTAAGAGAGAAAATAGTTTAAGGTTGTGATACTGTGTCTGCAGGGAGATTTTTATTATATTGTCCAACATACACATTGATGGAGAAATGTAGACTTTTTTCTGGACTTACCTGACTTACTTGTCCCCAAAATGGGACCTCACAGTTTTCCCCCACCGGCTCTTGTTTTTGAGACACAGAGCCTATGTCACATGTCAC
>PVJH01011952.1:38190-66722 GCA_004026705.1 Nesogale talazaci | reverse complement strand
CCTGAAGACTTGGTGGGCCAGGATGTGCTCCCTTCTTCCTTCCTTCCCCTTCATTTGCTCCCGTGTGCTCTGGTCAGACATGTCCCTCTCCCCTGAGCTTCAGTGCTGTCCTCTAAAGTCAAGTCTTCTGGGAGGGTGAGGGGTGGCTGTCCACATGGTTGGGGTTGGGGACAGACTCTCAGACCCCTCCACTGGCTCCTTGCTCCATGCTGTCATGCTGCATTCATGTCCTGAAACATCCGGTCTAAGTCTGGCCCCTCTTTCCCTGTGGAGATATAAGCAATACCCACCTCTTGGGTGTGTGAGTGCCCTGTTACCTACTTCACATTGCTATCTTTCCCCCTTCCTTTTTAGTTGTCATTATACGTAGTCCTAGTCTTGGTCTGGCCCCTGCCATATTAGCTGGACCTCACTCCATTAATTTTTGTACACAGTAGTCTTTTCCCTGTGCCCCTTCCACATTTTTAAAGCTTACCTCACCAGACTCATGTTGTGCTTGTCCTTTTGCACTAGACTTACTTCACTTAGCGTGGCTTCCTTCCCTTCTTCCCATGCGGCGTGAGCGACACGTGTTCATCACTTTCTAGGGATGCGTAGCACTCCATTGTATGTTTGTACCACAGTTTTTTGATCCATTCACCGGTTGATGGAAATTTGGGTTGTTTCCAACTCCTTGCAACTGTGAACTGTGCACAGTGAACATTGGAGCACAGACGTCTGGCTGTGGTTTGTTTCTTGCCTCTTCTGAGTATATGCCCAGTAGGAGGATTGCTGGGTCATATGGTAGCCCAATTTCCATCTGTTTTAGAAATCACCAAATTGATTTCCATAATGACTGTACATACCTACAGGTCCACCACTAGAGTTCCTATCGCAACACAGCCCCTCCAACACTTGTTCCTTCCTGATTTTTTGAATTGGGCTATCTTTGAGGGTGGTAGGTGGTATCTCATAGTTGTTTTAATTTGCATTTCTCTTATGGCTAATGATGGGGAACATTTTCTCACATGTTTATTGGCCATTCAGATTTTTTCCCCTGTGAAACTTCTGTTCAGGTCTTTTGTCCACCTCCTTGATGGGCAGTTAGTTTTTCTCTTATTGTAATTTTGCAAAGTATTGTAGATTTTAGCAATAAGACCTTTGTCTTGTGTGTCCCTGCTAAAGATGTCTTTCCAGTTGGTGGGCTCTCTTATTACGCTCAGTGAATTCTTTCAATGGATGCAGGTGATTTATCTTCAGCATATTCCACTTGTCAATTTGTGCCTCCTCTGTGGTTGTGTATATTTTATGACCATATTTCTTTCTTTTAAATTGGGGGATGGCTTGACCATGACAGAAGCAGGGTCTTTAATTCACAGCAGCAATGCTGGGGCCAGGACATGGGTTCGGATAAGATGGGTGGATGGGTTTGTGAAGTGAGAGGGTGAGAGAGGGCATGACTAGCTTCTGCTTTCTCCCCAAAGTAGGAGGCAGAAGCATCTGTGTGTGTGTGTGTGTGTGTGTCTACAGGGTCAGAGCCCAGGAGGGTTAGAGAAAGTGCGTACGATGTAGCCCTGTTGGATTCCGCTTACCAGACGTCTTGTGATCCAGGGCAAGGTTTAGGCTCAAGATAGAGCAGTGACTGCGAACGGGGAGCCAGGTCATGAGAATCGCTTTGGGAGTAATGTGGGGGGAGACGGCAAGATGGTTTTATCCATGGCGGAGTTTTACCCATTTTAGGTGAAGGAGGGAGTGATAGTAAGGGTGTTGTGGGCGCTGTCAGAGGTGGATCAGGCTCTGTCTGAGCTGGCGGGTGGAGGAAGGGAGGACTTGAGGCAGTGATGGGTGGTCAGATTGTGGTCAGAACACTGAAGACTGTGGCTGGATTCTTCCCATGGTGGAAGGGCTGGGGCAGAGGGCATGGAGTGGGGCCTGTGATCAGAGTGGAAGCCTTCGAGTTGACTTTTTTGGAAGGTAGCAGATTTGGAGTGACCTCGAAGACCCAGAGGAGATTGCCCCCATCACCTCATCACCCTCACACACACACCCAATGAGTCATGATGCCTGTCATTTTCCATCCCCAAAGCCTCCCCGTCTGTGTCTCTTTCGCCATCTCCACTGTCACCTCCCCCATTCACAGCTCATCTTCTGAACTGGAAGCCCATACAGGGGCTTCCCTGACCCTCAGCCCCCACAGCCAGACCCTGCTTTTGAGTCACGCATCTCATTCAGCCCTTGCCCCCATAGAGAGCCCTTTGGGGGCTGAAAGGTTGGGCTGCTCCCTGCAAGCTCAGAGGTTCAAGACTGTCAGCAGCTCCTCAGGAGAAAGACGATGCTGTCTGGAATTTAAGAACTGACACCCCATCAACTCCTTGCATATCAGCTGCCTTCAGCTTCAAGACAAACCCAGAGGGGTCTCAGAGCAGAGCCAAGAGGGGAGCAAAAGAACACGCCCTGCGGGAGTTTGTAACCGAGAACACACTTCCACGGCGGGCAAGAACCTGGCAGCGTGTTTCATTTCTGAGTATCTCAATCAACAAGTGACTAACGAGCCAGTTAGGCTCCCTGATGCCACAGCACCAAAGAACTAGGGCCATCTCTCATTGAGTTCAAGACTCTGTGGGTGGGAAGACAGCCAGAAATTTAAGCACCTCCCAGAAAGTTCCATGTGCAGTCAGCTGCACACTGAGTATCTCCTGGTGTGCCTTGGTGGCTGGGCTGCTGGGCCCTCCTGTTAGGCCAAACCTGCATCTACATGTTTCCATGAAGTACCCATCTGCCTCGTGACCTTTAAACCATGTGTCTGTCTGTAAAGCAGATGACCCTCCACCCTGAAGATGGCCTGGTCCCGGTCTTCAAAGCAGGGCTGAAGGTTTCCAGAGAGGATACTTCACTCTGCCAGAGTGCTTCCTACCTCATCACCCCACAGGTCAACAGGCTGGGGACATGTGCCAGAAGTTCCACCCTTGTCACCTGACCTGGGAGGTTCGGACTGGCCTGCCCCCATCCTCATATAAGCCATTTCCTCAAATGAGGTCTCTTCCTCGGACTGCCAAAAGAACAAACGCATCTGCCTTGGAGGAAGTGCAGTCAGAATGCTGCTCAGAAGCAGGGGTGGGGAGTCTTTGTCCCCGGTGATTGGACCTGCTATCAGGAGGGGCCAGTCCCTGAAGAAGGCCATCGTGCTTGGTCAAGCAGAGGGACAGGGGAAAAGACGAAGGCCCTTGACACGGTGGAGGGACACAGTGGCTGCAACAGTGACCTCAGCCTTCAGCGCCATCTCACAGGGCCCGGCAGGGCTTGACGCGGCTATGCACAGCGTCGAGGGGACAGACGTGGCCCAGTGGCCCCCCACAACAGCACCCACTCCACTTCCCCAGAGGCGCTGAAAGAGCATCTTCCTGGATAATATAATCAGCAGCATGGGGGTCAACTGCAGCATGTGTTTTTCCTTCTCACACGAATGTCCTCAGTTACACCAAGTGGCCGGCCCTTCTGGCCTGCCCTCTGCTTTTCGGCTCACCATCTCCTCATTGCTGAAGCCCAAAGTTTGCCTGGACACCAAATGTGGTATCACTGATGTCAGGCTGACTGGGCACTCCCTGGTGGTGTGGCAGGAAGCTGCGGAAACCAGAAAAGGAAAGGCCTCCTTTGATCTTTTCGGTCCCCAAATCTATCTGCCTGCCCTTCTGAGTGGGGAGTCGGGAGGCTTCTCTGAACACTGGTGGGCTGGCCCCCGAGATGGGCACATCAGAAAGCACTTGGTCTTCCCCCTCTCCCATCCAGGCGGATGCCGTGTGGGTTTATGTGTCTCAAGGGCTTGGGTGCGTCTGCCCCAGACGGTGACGGAAAAGAGAGTGAACTTTCCCAGAGACTGGGAAAGGTGTTCACGCTAACCTGCCCTTTAAAGTCTGATGAAGGGTAGCCGCATGTTCCAGCTGCAGCGTAAATGCCAGCCAGTGACAGCCACCAGAGCAGACAGCCAGTCCCGGGTCACTCAGGAAGGCAAGAATTCTCCCCAGGCTCCTGATGCCACTCCGATTTCTCACACTGTGCCCCATCCTGGCTCCTCCTCCCAGTGGCATCCTGATTGCATGAAAACATCCTGCACCAGACACCGCCAAAGGAGCCCCGGTGGAATGGTGGTTATGCAGGTCAGCAGTTCAAAGCAGCCAGCCGATTCACCCAAAAGACGAGGCTGTGGAAAGTTACCGTCTCAGAAACCCACAGGGGCAGGCCTCCCCTCTCCTCCAGGGCTGCTCAGAGTTAGGATGGATTTGACAGTGGTGTGTTGGGGGTTTCTGAGATGACTGCAAGTTGTTTCAGCTCAGCTCGGACCAGGGAAGCCCTCTGGACCCCAGGATGAAGCGGCCTCTTGCCTTGGACCTTCTGAGCTAGGGGGCTTGTCTTTCCCATGCTATGCAACAGCAATTGGTTGGGAACCAGGTTTTCCAATGGCTACTGTTCTGAAGGAGCCTGGTAGGTCTTTCCCCAGGTCCGTTCTTACTCTGCAAGTGCAAGTTCGACTGGCACCTGTCCACCCTGTGTGACCCTGCTGGGGTTTGCATCGCTGGCGACAGAGCTCTCAGCAACCCAGCATGAGCAACAGATGCGCGGAGGATTTACCAGTCAGAGTGAGCTTCATTTGGCAGCTGTGTGTTTTGGCTTAGGGCAGCCAGCAGCTCCACTGGCGAGAAGATCCAACGATTTGATCCTGCCAAGATTAGAACTGAGGAAGGTCCCTGGGGCAGTCCGACTCTGTCCTTGGGGGACACTGTGAGTTGGACTGGAAGGTGTCCAGAGGACAGGCCATTCCCTAGTTGGGCAGTGGGTCTCTTAATGGCTGATGGCAAGAGCTCACACAACGGCGTCGAGGAAGAAAGTTCTGGAGATCTGTTTCCATGCAGATCACAGCCAGAGAGATCCACTGGAGCAGACCCACTCTGGCACATGTGGGGTTGCTTTGAGTGGGAATCAACTGTGTGGAAAAGGTGGTGGCTTTGGCAGGAGGGCAGGTTGCAGAGGAGGGACGCATGAGACACCTGCTGAACTTTCTGTCTCTTGGTGGCACTATTTGTATGGGCTACCGGCTTATGTCTCAAGTAGAAGTTATCTTTGGGGGAGAAGGAGTCGTGGAGCTTAGAGAGTCTCTGAGGAGTGATACAAGTGTTGCTTCCTCTGTGCAGAAGGAAGGCCACTGTATAGACATGGAAGGATGGATAGAGGATGCCAGGAGATCCTTGGGAGTCCACGCTGCAGGGCTAAAAGTACCTGGTCTCACTCCCTACCTGGAAGACCCTGAAAAGTTTGGATAGATGTGTGTGGTCAAAAGAGTCTTATGGAGAAGCTTGGTCGGAAACCCCCAAAGAATCTGGTCCATGAATAATTGTGTCTATTGAGGAATTGTTGGGAAGCTCAAATCTATTTAATCGATTGCTATCCACTCAACAAAATGCCACAACTGTTGTCTTCTCCCATCTTCTTTGCCCTTGTGGTTGTATTTTAATTGGATTGCCCCAGAGACTAGAAATAAACATGTAGGTTTCCTCAGTCCTCTTAAGGTCCCCTATTGCCCAGTGTCCATAGACTGTCCCCCAAAGGACCCTGACCAAAGATATTTGGGTTCTGTGCCCTCGCCCCCAACCTGGGACCAATCCCAGTTATCTTGAGTCTCTGGTCTCCTGCTTTGTCTCACGGTGGGCAACGTGTCACCATGTGACCTACAACTCCTGCCTGAGGATCACCTGTTAGGGCAGGTCCTCCAAGAAACGCATGTGGCGCTGCTGAGTAGATTGCTGATGTCCCAGACGCAAGGCGGCTTTGCCCTCCAAAAGGTGCTGATCTGGAGAAGCAAGGATGTTCCCCAGTTTCTTTGTATTCCAAAAATGTTGGCTTCGTCGCAGCTGCACCAGTTATCCAAGCAGAAACCGACTCCCTTGCCATTTCCCCCCATTGTAAGCCTCAGCAACATCTGTTCGCACCGAGTGCTCCCCACTCCAGCTCGTAACATGGATGCTCATTCAAGTCCAAGGGCAGCAAGGGCGCCCTGGAGAATTTTCTGTCCTCTGGAAAGAAAAAGGAGGTCAAGGCAGGTGGACCCTCCCAGGACTCTGGGCCTCAGCTTTGAAAGAGGGGTAGAGACCCTGCCTTGTAGAGACCAGCCACCGGGGAGGCTGGTGGCCAGTGGGACCCTGCTGTAACTACTGAAGTCCTCAAGGGAGGATACCTAATGGAGGACGTTGAAATCACCGAGCTGCCGCCTGCTCTTGGATGGGCGTCTTGCTCTTAGTCTGTAGCAAGACATCTGAGAGACTCAGAACAGCAGTGGCCTACTTCTTCTGCATCTCGACTCCGAGCTCAGCAAACTTTGGAGTCCTTTTGAGACCTCTGGACATCTCAGTCACCATGACGCAGTCTAGTAGACAATGCTTTTGCAAGACCCTTTCAAATGGCAAGCTGTAAGCGATGTCAATCGTTTGGGGACTCAGTGACACTGCCTGTCTGTCCCCGTCCTTTTCCCACTTAACGAGAACAAAAGGCCACGGCCAGACCCATTAGTCATGTATGATGGGACGTGATGGCATTTTTACTCAGAAACTTCTCTGGTATAAAAGGGTCACCCAAGGAGGAGCTGACAGTGAGTGTGAGGAATTTGCCAATAAAACCACCGATCCGCAGATTTCAGAAAAGCCCAAAATGATGAAGTAAAAGACCGCATCTCTATTTTTTTCAAGGAGAAAAATGTTTATTTTTTATTTTAATGCATGTGTCTGTTGACTTATGGGTGCCTGCTGGATACTGATCTGCTTTTTTTTTTCTTTCCGCCCTCCCTGCAGCTCTGTCAGATTCAACCTGATTCTGATGTTGTCCCTCTCCACGATGCACGTGCACTGGGGTCATCCTGTGATGACCTTAAAGGTAAGCATCTGCCCTCGCGGTCGATGTGTGAATTAATGGCTAGAATTCCAGCATGCATGTTAATTCCCGCAATCTCAGGGCATACGCGACAGAAAAATAATTTCCTGTGTTACTGGAACTCAAAACAAGAAAATCTATATATGTAGAGCACGAAGTTATTAAAAATATGTGACAGTGGAAATACTGGACATGGTGAAAATGCTCTGAGCTTTTTAGGGGTGGGCCACTGCATTTAAAATGATGCCTTTTGGTTCCTGTTCATTTTTGCCCTTGACCATGCATTTATTCCACCCATGTTGACTCATCATCAAAGGGCACATTTAACCAGTGAGACTAAATTTTAAAATGGTACCATGGATCATTTTACTATAACAGTGAATTTCCTAACCTACAAAATTGAGACCTTGCTTTGGGACGGCGGAGACTATAGGTAAAACGTTAGCTTTCTCTGAGACACTTAAATAAACGAGGATTTCACATATTTACGCAAGATTATTGACTGGGTTTCTGATTGTCTGCATTGAGCTGTGGAAACATTCAGAAAATAGATGTCTTCCTTTGGAATGTCTCATCGTATTTCTATATGGCCTTTTGGCTGTTTGAATGCCAATACGTTTGTTTGAAATGTTAAATTATCTTTGGTCTCTGATGACATTGTGAGCTTCAACTTTCCTTCAGCAGAACACTGTAATTACGGAAACGACGGTCATTTAGAAAACGTCCTTGGGGACAAAGAGACATTACGTAAATCCTTAGTAATCTAGATTAGAGGGCTTCAAAACCCTGTGGGGGAAACGCCATGATCTTTCAATGCTAGTTTTCTGGGAATGTTTTAAAGTCCCGACGCAGATCCCAGCATAATGTTCTCGTTGCGTCTGATGATGGAGTGTCTTGTCACGCTCTATATCTGTCATTGTGCTCATGAGTCTCTGGGTGCCCCCTTATCCACCCCCCTTCTGTGCATCCCTCCCTCATTTAGTCATTGATTCTATCAGGCAGCTCATGGATCAAGTGGATGAGTCACGATCCATACATCGGTCTGTTTTCTCAAGAGCTTTTCTAATGACGTTCTACTCCATCCCCTAAGGTTTGCTCATGTTCTTTCTGTGGAACAAGGGAAACTCATGGGCAAAATTAAAAAAATTAATTAAGAATGAGCTTTCCTCTGATGTACTTGAGAAAGCTCCTTGCCTACAAAGGAAATGCTCACCTTATTATGATATGCGCAGGCTTCAAAAAACCCATGGGAAAATGGGATTCAAAAACAATGGGATTTTCCCCGTGAACTTTGGAAACCGCCTCGTAATGTCCTTCTGTTTTTTCACCTGGGCCATTTTTGTTCATGTAGCAATGGTGTAGCAATAGTCACAGTACTATGAGCTCCTACAGGGTGAATGAGCGTTTTAGTTGTTTAGTGCTGTGATAACAGAAATACCAGAAGGTGGTGGCTTTAGTGACAGAAATTAATTTTCTTACAGTTTAGGAGGCTAGGAGCCCCAAATTCCAGGGGAGGTGTTCCTTCTCTGTGGACTCTGAACAAGTACTTGGAATGTCTTTGTCTCTTTGAGCCTCTGCTCCTGTGTCATCTCCATGCGGCTTGGCATCTGTCTCGCCTTCCATCTCTGCTTCCTGCCTTGCTTGTTCAAACTGTTTTAGACCCCAGGAGACTTTGAAAACATACTCCGCAGGAATTCTCCATCACCAACAGAGGGGAAACACCCCCTCCCCAAAGGGTTCACCACCACAGACGCTTGAGGTTAGAATTTACACCCAGAATTTGGGGGAGGGGGGGCGGTGACACAATTCACTCCATAAAAATTCACCTTTTGCCTACCTGCCCCATTCAAAATCTATGTCTTTTCCACGCGCAAAACACATCCATGCCATCACAACTTCCCCAATGTCTTAAATCAATGCCAAGTCCAAAAGCACCCCTTCTGAATCATCTAAAGCAAATATAAGGAATCAGATACTTGATATAGTCCCTCCTGGGGCCAAATTCCAATTCATCCAAGGGCCTGTGAAATCAATAGTACAGTCACCTGCCTCTAGAATGTACTGAAATTCCCATCGCAAATGGAGAAATCTGGAGAGCAAGAAGGAGTACTGAGCATTAAGCAAGCCCCAAACCCAGTGACCAAATTATAGGGAGCCTTGGGTTTGAAAGTCATCCTCTGAGACCAACGGCACAGTGACCGCCTCTGCAGACCCTGAGGGTTGACCGTGCGGCCTGGATTCTGCGAGGAGGGCCCTTGGCTCTGGACCTCAGCTCTGCCTTCCGGTCACTGGATGATTTCTCTGTGCCTTTGGCCTTGGTGACCCTATTCTGTCAGTTCATCTGACTCAAAGGTGGCAGACACCACCCCAGAAGGCCCCTTGCATCTGTCCCCATTGGCAAAGCAGCGTCACAGCTGCCGTCTGCAGTCCCATTCCCTGCTGGCAGAACTCTACCAGAACTAGCCGGCACACTTTCCAGAACTGGGCCGATAAACTCGGACTCTCTGAGTCAGCCATGGTCCCGCTCTCAGAATCTTCTCTGCCCTTTGAAACGGAGAAGGGGCTGCTTCCTGTGTGTCTTCCAGCGCTTCTGCTGAAGGCCAATCTGTCCTGGGCCGGACCTGTTCTTCACTTGGAGGACCAGTCTGTGTGGTTCCGTGGGTTCATTTCCAGCCAGTAGAATTCCAAGAGGCAGGCAGCGCTCTGTCCCTTCCATCAAAGCTGCTGAGTGGTCTGGCTGTGGGGGTCGGTTCAATCCACAGGTCCCAAGCTTGATCTCGTTAACGAAAGTTTGTGTCACCAGGTTCTAGGTGAACGTGTCAGGACATGGGGCCTTTGCTGGTGTGGCAGAACAGTTCAAATCTTTTAAGTTCGGTTCTCATGGTACACGGTTCCTTCTCAGTTTCGTCTCTTGGCTCTCTGGTTCTAAGCCAGCTGTCCGGGTTCATCCCTTCAATGCTGGCAACCTGGCAACCATTGCAGCAGGACGCAGTTCTTTGTGACTGCATCATCCACCGTTCCAGCTGCAGCTTCCTTGTCGCCTTTTCACGTCTCGCCCCAGGATGTTTTGTGGATTGCTGGTTGACGTCTGACCTCAAAGACGATAGGGACTTTCTAAATGTTGGCTCACATTTCCTTCCTAGCCCTCCTTGGACTTGTCTTTGATGGCGTCACTAGCCCATAGCTCTTTCAGGGCTGATCCTAGTACTCTCCATGCAATCCAGCCAGCCTCTACACATTATCCCCACGCCACTGCCCTGCTGCCGAGACCTGTGAGAGACCCTGCTGCCGAGACCTGTTCATCCAGCATCTTTCAGTATCAACTCCTCGGTCAGTTACCCGGCTCAGCTAGAAATAGAAACCCCACCACTGGGAGGTTCCCGTGAGTTCTAAGGTCCCTTCTCGTGGCTTAGGAGACCATGCTGCCAACTCCAGAGAGAGAGATAGGGGGTTCTCTTTCTATCGGCTTTGGGGGGCAGCATCTTCATCTCTTTGAGCTTCGTTTCTGGGCCATTTCCTGAGGCATGCCATCTCTCATTCCTGTCTCTCCTTCCTCACTTGCTTATCTCATCTCTTAGGTCTCAAAAAAATACATCCTACCTTAACCATACACATAACAAGACAGTCGTATATCATTCCCAATGGGTTAGAACCACAGCTACAGATGCTAGGGTTTACAGCATACATTTTGGGGGGACTTGAGGGGAAGCCTCTTCAGCCCACAACAGAGAGATGTGGACCAAAGGACTCTGGGCTGTTCTGTGAAACGGTCAAGGTCTGTCGTCGGCCAGGCTAGCACACGACACCGTTCTATTCATGGGTCTGCTTGGGGAGGGCTTTCTCCCAGCAGTCAGCAGAGCAGGTTGGCATCTTTTTAGGAACGTTTGTTTAGGCTTGTGAGGAGAGTGGGCATGTTGCTTTTGCTGGATAGAGCTGGCATCAGAAATATTTCTGGAAAGAACTTCACTTTTTCCTTTCCTGAAATGACTCACAAGCCTTCCTGGGAGGGCATTAAAAATAGATAGCATTTCATCACACGTAGATTTGTTAATACAAACACAGGCACTTCAGGGGTGTTCACCATTGAGCTTTTTCTTTTTCTGGAATTCTCTGACTATTCCTCCATTGAGAGTGAGAGAGCGAGAATCATCTTTTCTGTAAACTTCCCTCCCCACCTGCCCAGAGGCCCGAGAGAATGACTTTCCTATGGAATTCTGACCACAAAGATCCTCAGTAAACCACCCCAGAGGGAACCAGGAATGCAGGGAGTGTTTCCTGCACCCTCGATACCTGTTTCAATCTCCAGCTGTCATAACCGCAGGCCAAATTTGTCTTCCTGCACCAACCTGGGGGAAAGTGTAATTTCGGTGTGTAATGTGCTTTCTTTGTTGATAATGAGCTCTCTCAGCTCCCTTTCCCTCTCGGCGCTGGGCGGGTGGTTAAGCAGCAGGGCTGGGCATCAGGTGCCTGGGCTTGAATCACTGCCTCACCCACTCACTCTCCCTGCCATCGAGTCCAGGCTGAGTCACAGCGACCCCTGTGGGGTTTCTGAGACGGTCACTTTTCATGGGAGTAGAAAGCCCATCTTCCTCCCAAGGAGCTGCTGGGGGTTTTGAAACACCAGCCATGCAGCTCGAAGCCCAATGCTTCACCACGATGCCACCATGGCTCCCGCCTCACCTATGTGCCAGCTGGAAACAGAACCGACAACAGAGATGGGGTGTGGGCTTTGGGGGGGGCATGACGCCGGATGATGCACATGCCACATGGGCACAGATATTTGCCACACGTGTCTGGATTCCAGTCGGCATGTCTATGACTGCAGAAGCCCAGGAGAGGACGTCTGACCCGTGTGGAGGGGCCTCCCCAAGGCCAGGACCACCCTGTGAGCAGCCAGTCCCATGGCCTGGGACCCATGTTCTCGGCTCCTTGCTTTTGTCATCTGCAAAGCACAGGGGTGGAGCTACAGGTACCCCCAAGCCACGTTGAGGGCGGGGAGATTTCAGAGTCTGTTTCTTTCCTAGAGGTCCCTGGGTGGCATGGCTGTTTTGTGCCCGACAGCTCATGCGGGGGCCGGCAGTGTGACCGCTCCCAGAACTGACATGAAAGAGCAGTCTGCAGAATTGCATCTTTAGAGCAGGGATGGGGGATTGTTTTTTCTGCCAGGGGCCATTTGGGTTTTTTTCCTAGTATCATTCTCAGGCCTCACAAAATTATCAACTGAATGATCCATTTGCTCTATTTGGTTAGACATTTGGGGAACTCACCCCCAGTCTGACAGCTACGGCAGTCCTGGGTGGTGTTTTGGGGATGAAAGCGCTGGGCCACGCTTGAAGCCCGCAGTTCAAGACCATCAGCCACTCTAGGCAAGACAGACAGGGCTCTCTCCTCCCATAAAGAATTATCATCTCCAGAACCCTCAGGGGCAGACCGACCCTGTTCTACGGCATCATGTTGAGTCCAGACGGGCTCAGTTTGCCTGGGACAGTGATGGCTGGAAAGGCTTCTCTTTGGTGACGTGCGTGCTGTTCCTGCACACAGATGATCTCCTGGGCCTTCTAGGGCCATGGCCCACACACACCCCTTCCTGCTTTAAAGATTACAGGAAGAAAATCTTAAGGTCAGGGGAGCGGCATGCGCCCACAGACACTGATCAGGGCATCGGGCCAGCAGGAGGGATGGAAACAGGAAGCAGGGGAGGTTGGGCACATGGAGGAGTGGCAGGGGGTGGGCTAGAACAAGCAGAAGGGTTGGCTGGGAAGACCTGTGCTTTGCTCACAAGAGAGAGTGAGACAGATACATGGAGTTTGCCGTGAGTGGGAAGTGGCTTAATGGCCATGGCTTTGGGGGATCAGCCCCCCTTCCCTACCTGACCCCACACCATCACGGCCTGTGAGCCCCAGTGGAAAGCAGGCCCCAGCTGAAAGACCAAGATTCTCATGTTCAAGGAGTGAGGCCTCATTAAGAAGAACCTTAGCACGTGGCTGACTGTGGGCTCCCGCCCCACCCCTGCCTCCTCCATGCCATAGAGAGATTCCTACTGAAACCTGGGGTTTGGTTGTCAAGGGCCATTGCTCCACGTGAATTTGAAAGCCATCCTCTGGCCTGCTTTGCACCACACAAAATAGACTCTTTCAAATGACAGCCAGAAAGCCCTTCGTCAGGACCTATAACATCAGTGCTGAGTAGCCATCATCCTGCATGCAGCAGAGTGGAAAGACAAGGGTAAGGGTCCCCCCGCCCCCCAGACACACACCTGAAGGGTTCCATGTGTAGATCAAGTGTGGACACTGTATTTGAGCAAAGTGTCCATCGGAAAGCAATGCAGTTGTCGCTTTGGTTGTGGCAGGTTTCGAAAACCTGGAAACAGGCTTTGAAGCCCCAGAACTGTCTTCCGTCCCTCCTCCTCCCTCCCCCCACCCCTGTCTGAACCATCAGGTTCCCGGGAAACCGGAGTGCTTCTTCCTGCTGCTGCCCAACGCCCCCCCCAGGGTGAGCAGGAGTGAGGAGCTCACCGTCCTGAAGCCGCTCCTAGAGAAAGCCGCAATGAAGAGGTCTTTCCGCAACGGCGTCGGCACAGGGATGAAAAAAACTTCCTTTCGGAGGGCAAAGCCCTGAGCAAGTGTGCCAAGATGTCCGGGGATGAGCCCCAACTCCTGCGAGTGTGACTGGAGGGGGCGGCCCCGGGCCCCGCCAGGGTGACGGGTGTGCTCAGAGCCTCTCCCATTTGTGACGCCGTGTCCCCCACGTGTAACTATATGCCCCGCCTAGCTGTGACTGAGTAAATCTGAGTTCACAAACACCCGAGCGTGTCTCAAATGCCCGCATATGTGAAGCCAAACACTGCTACCTCTGAGCGTGGCCAGTTTCCTGAGAGGTGGGCTTCAGCTGGCCAGAAAGGGAGCAGCTATCAGTGCGGCGACAATGGCTTTTTGCCCCTTCTGCCATTACGGCTCCCACCTGTGAGGCCAGGACCCTGGAAACTGCAGAGCCCAGAGATGTGGCTTCCAGGAGAGTCGTTCCAGTTCGAAAGCCCCAGCAGCTCCCCGGGGGGAAGGTGAGACTCCCTAGGCCCTTAAAGAGGAGACTCAGAGACCTACAGGGGCAGCTCGACCCTGTGTTCACAAGGCATTGGGTGTTAGCTTGATTGGGCAGCAATGGGTTTGTCTGTCTGCTGGGATGGTTGGTTCCGCTACAACTGGACGCTGAGCTGGCCCCTGGCTCTCAGCAGTGACCTTAGCTCTCTAAGCGCGTGGAAAGCGCTGCCCAGCCTGCACCACCTGCACTCTCAGTCCTTTCATGTCCAGAGGGGGGGGGGTACTTGAAACTCACTAGAGTTGGAAGGAGAGACACAGCTGCATGTCCCTCAGCGGATGAACCCCCCACCACATGCAAACAGCTCCTGAACCCCTCCGTCCACCGTGCCCCTGCCAGCTTTCGCGCCCTGGCAGCCTGCTCCATCTGTCCAAGGCCTGGGCTCAGCAACAGTGTCAGGGGCACCTAGCCCAGTGGTTCTCAACCCTCCTAATGCCACAACCCGCAACTCTTTCATGCAGCTCCTCATGTGGGGGTGACCCCCTGAACCCTAAAATTGTTTCCATTGCTTCTTCCTAACCGTAATGTTGCTACTGTTATGAATCGGGTGACCCCTGTGAAAGGGCCCTTGCATCCGTCACCACCCACAGGTTGAGAATCGCTCCCACACCGCCCCCACGTAAGTAGTCACGCCAGGCAAATTCCCTCCCATTTCCCCCTATGTGAGCAGTCACACGGGCCTACTCTCCTCTCCCACTGTCTCCCTAGAGGCAGGCATACCAGTCTGGCACCTCCCCCACTGCCCCTGCATGACCAGTCACACTGACCCAGTACCCCTCTCCCTCCATGTGGACAGCCACCCCAGACTAACACACCCCACCCCTATACTAACCCCCACACTTGCACAACCCCATGTGGGCAGCGAGAGTGGCTTTGGAACCTCCCAGCTGGCATTGCTCATGAGCTGACCCAGTGGACAAGACTTGTTGCTTCTTCTGCACCAGCTCACCTCACTGGGTGGCCTGTCCATACACGGTCGCCCAGGGAGGAGGAGAGAAGCTTCTGATTTCCAGGGAATCAAAGTTGTTCTATAACTTGCTTTTAGAGGCATAGGTTGGAATAAGAAAGCACCCCAAAAATGTAACTGGAAAAGTGCTCTTCCTGATTTGGGATTGAAAACATCATTTCACTCAGAAGAACTGAGCCTGCCCATTGAAGGCGGGGAGTGGGGAGGGGGGTGACTCGCTCTCCTCTGGCCCAGGCTGTGGGGAGACAGGGTTCAGGACAGACACATGCTCCCCACATGGGCACGTGCAGTATTGCTGTGGAAGGACTCAACAATGCTCCCCTGATCATTTGGGGGAGCTTGGCCGGTAAAAGAAGACAGTGACCCCAGGGTCTGGACTCCACTCTGCCACTGGAAAGGTTGGCCCTCACCTCCAGGGTGCTGAGTGAACTTGCAGGCTCCCTTGGGTGGGCATCCCCTTGGGTGGGCATCCCCTGGGCTGTGAAAAAGGACCGCAGGTTAAGCCCCCACCCCCAACCTGCGCCACAAAGAGACAGACGGCGGCATGCCCAGCCTCGCTGTGTAACCCAAGGGGCAGCAGCTGCAACAGAGCAAGCCTCCTTGTGGGGACTCTATAGCCCTTCTGGATTTTTCTGCCCCTCAGCTCTCCTGCTCACTCTAAGAAGGCCAGTGGTGGGGGCAGGCAAGAAGGACACAGGGAGGCGGGATGCCCAGAGAGGAAGAGGAAGGAGTGCTGGCTGGTGTCCGGTAGTGAAGGAGCCCATGTCACCATTCAGATGGGCAAGCATTGTCGAGCAAAACCCCAATTCGTTCATTTCACCCAGACTGCAGCACAGTTATAGAACGAGTGCACTTGGGCCTGGGGCTACCCTCTGCCCTCTCCAGAGCTACGGGGATGGAGCTAGGTGGCCCCAAAATGGACCCAAGAGAACGCTTCGCTATGAGAGACTGGCTGTGAGGCTGCAGGTGAGCCCATACCCACCCACCCACCAGGTCAGGGGCTTCAGGTAAGGGCTCCCCAGCGAATCACTCCATAGCCCAACAAGGGCCACTGTCATCATCCCTGCTTAGGTTCAACTCCATTCTCACTGCCGTACGGGCGAGGCCGACGCATAGCGACTCTATTGGACAGGGCCGAGCTGGCCCTGTGCCTTTCTGAGACTGGCTCTCCTTGTGGGATGGGAAAGCCTCCACTGTCCTCCAAGAAGCAGCTGTGGCTTAAGTGCCCACATCTTGGGCCACTGATCAAATGTCAGCTCTCTGGAACCGCCTGTTTCTAAGGAGTCACCGTCTGGGGAACCTGCAGGGGTCGCTACGAGTCAGAAGGGATGCGACTCATGGGCAGGGAGATGATGTAATGATGGTCCCATACCTGGCAAGGACTGGGCTGGCCGGTGGCCAGTGAATGAATGAATGAATGAATGAGGGAACGACATATCCCCGGAGAGCAGATTCCTTGACTTTTGCTGCCTTCCAACTAACCAGACCATCCGGCTGTCTGCAGAGGGCAGGAGCCGAGACACAGGTCTTGGCTTCAGGACCACACAAGACACAGTCCTGCTTGTCTGCAAGAGCTGCTGCCCAGCCAAAGCTCAGCTGGGGAAAGAAAAGTTGTGGGTGGAGGATGTGCTGTGGCTCTTTGCAACTGGAGGGTCCAGGGGCTTGAGTTCCTGCTGACTGTGGGCTCCTTGCCAACCCCCCCCCCCCCATGGCTGCCTGTTTGACCAATGCCAGACAGACAGAAGGGACCACTCCAATGACATCATCAGCACAGCAGCACCCCATCATCTTCCTTGTGTCTGGTCTGTTACAAGAAGGTCACAGATCTCTCCCAATGCAAGAGCAGGAGCCTTCACGGGTGTGAAACCCCTTGCTCCAGAAGGTGGGAGTGGGCATTTCCATGGTGACATGTGGTTCCACGGGAGAGACAATGCAGCACTGGGAAATGGATTCAAATAGAACAGGAGAAACACAGACAGTCTGCCCGTGCGCGTGTGGCCAGCGTCCTGAGAGTCGTCCTGCGAGTCGTCCCGAGACATGAGCAGGTGCTCGGCATCTTGCTGGAGAAGAGGGCTGTTGGAGGTTTGCACTGCATGCTCCCCGGCTCCTGCCAGGACACCCGGCATCCTTGGGCACGTGGGTTAGTGATTATCAAAAGGAATGATGGCCACTTCCCAAGGCGGGCATTCACTCTAATTCTGCCTCATACCACCACAATGGATTCCTGCCAGCTCCATCCAAAAAGGGTGGGGTATGGCTCCCCAGGGCTGCAGCTCAGACTTGGTGCAGCGTGTCCATACCACGCGTGGGACTGGGGCAGCTCTGAAGGACTTAACACAGCTTGGAGTGTGAAGGGTAGAAGCACGAGCTTTGGAGATAGGCTTTGGACATAGACCCAGAGCGGGCTGGCTTCACTGGATGTCTATGCCTTGGAGGGGGGGACATTCTATTTGCCACCCTTTCTTGGACTCCACCAAGACTGAGTTTCCTCGTCTGTACAATGGACCCTCCACCCTGCGGGTGCAGCACTGATCGAGTGAGATGCTGGCCTTCGCACAGTGCCTGCGGTCAGAGCGGTGGCTGGCTGCAGAAGCATCCAGATCACCTGGTTCAATGTGACAACCAGACTGTGGTATCTGTGGCTCTCCTCCACTTGTGGGAAAGAGTTACAGGCAGATACTGTGGCTGCTGGAGCAGGCCCAGGGTGTTAATCCAAATATGTGAGAAGCTGTGAGAGATGCTGCTGCTGGGGCTGAAGCCTCAGGAGAAATGCCATGTTTCTTGGAGCTGGCCTGGCCATGGTGGTGGTGGAGGGGGAGAGGGAAGGGGGTTAGTGGAAGTACAGAGAGACCAGCTGTGCAGATGGTCAGAGGCCTCAGGAGCAACCAGCTGGGGTGCCAAACCACAGGCTCTCCAGTGACTGACCCAGAGCGGGCTGGCTTCACTGGATGTCTATGCCTGCTCCGTGTCACTGCTGAGCGAACTTGCCTGTCCCTCTGCTGCCGAGGGACTCCACCAGAGGAGTCCTGTGCCTGCTCTGAGGTCAAAGCATTGTGAGCTCTGAGGAAACTGTCCTATTCTGGGCAGAGCCCTCATGGTACATACAGTAAGTCAGGGGCTGGGCTGCAAGGTCAACAGTTCAAACCCACCAGCCACTCCCCAAGAGATAGACGAGGCTTTCTGCTCCCCCGAACATTGACAGTCTTGGAAACCTACAGGACAGCTCTACCCTGCCCTACAAGGTCACGGCAAACGCAGTTTGGGGGGTGTCAGGTGGACAGCAGAGTGCTGGGTGCTCACTGCACAATGCCTACAGCGGTCTGGTCTCCATAGGAAGCCGACTTGGTGTCTTGCTCAATTCTTCTGGGAGGGTAGGTCACAAGCAGCCTCGTCTTACTGTCTCCATTTGTAATTCGTCATTGCCAGTGAGACAGGCTGTCTCCCAGATGGGTATTTTGGGTCACCGCCCAAGGTCACTGTTGCAAAGATGAGCGCCAAGCAGCTCACCCCTCGGTGCCTGTGGCTTATCTTTGCAGAAGCAGGTTCCTGGTCACCATTGGGTCAGTTGATGCCCAGCCGCCCTGGTGCTTCAAGTCTTGCCCCCCAGGTCACCCTGGAACTCCCCTCAGGAGCCTGGGTCATTCCAGTGCTCCTGTGGCCTGCTGGCTGGCTGGGGAGATGGGGACTTGGTGGACTTTTCTGTAATTTTGCCCACCTGGGGAACCCAGGGAGCTTAAACTGCTCCTACCATCCCATGGAGCAGGGCTCCTCCAGGACGTTCACAGCCCTGCCTACTGAAGAGACAGAGGTTTCCCCAAAGGGGATGACGCTCCTGTCTTAACCCCATCTCATCAGTCAAACCCAGGGGGAGCTCAGCCCTCTTTTCCGCTCTGCTTCCCCTCAGCTCCTCGCTCCCACCTGCACAATGCCCGTCTTGGCCCTAGGAACATCTCCTGGGGGGTCCACTGTGTAGCTTGAAGCATTAACTCTCAAAAGTTAACAGCTTCCGGGCATGTGTTCTCTTCCCCAGGATACAGGCACAAGGAAGGGTGGTGGGCCCAAAGGACCCTGGGAACCTACTGCACCAGTACCCCCCACCCCACCCCTCACGGAACCCTTCTCTGTAGTGGTCCACGAATGTTCCTGGGTTAAAAGCTGCCGTTTCCATCCCCTGGCCGATTACTGGAAGGGAGGGGCTATACCTGGTTCTCTGGAGAACAGTCCCAGAGGTAGCTGGGTGTTTTCATGACAGAATCTTCATTGGACATTCCCTTGGGATTATCTTGTTATGTACTTGGCCCATTTTTTTTTGCCAGCAAGCTATCATCCCTTATTGATTTTAAAATTTCCTTATGTAATAGGATACTGAGCCTCCCTCCTCCCCCTCTCCCCCTCGCTCACGTTTTGTAATTATATTTTCGAGGTGGTTTGTTTTGCCTTTTGCAAATAGCTTTCATTTTTCTGCTTTGCAGTTGCTGGCTGTTGGGTAATGGAGAAGCAGAGAAGCACCCATCCCCAGATAATAAAAAGGTTTCAAGGTTTTATTTAAATCTTGGATTCGGTACATGGTCTCTTGCCGGGTGAGGTCAGCATCTCAAGTGTATTTTCATAAAGGTGCATTAATCCTCTTTGCATATTGAGAGTGCTCTTCTGCCTGCTCCAGAAGGGCGGGCATGGGCCCCCTGGGGACCAGTCCAGGGGGTGCCACGAGGCATGGCAGGGTCACAGTGCCCCTGCTCCTTGGGTGGCCTCTGCCCGACTTCTTCAGCAAATAAATAACAGCCTGGACTCTGCCCTGTGGGGGGTGGTGGTTATTGTTTATTACTCCTGTCAAGATGTACATATTTGATGGCTCCCTTTTCTCTTGAAATCATAGGCTATGAAGAAGAGCGAGTCAGCCTTCTCATGCTCTCTCTCTCTCTCTCTCTCTCTCTCTCTCTCTCTCTCTCTCTCTCTCTCTCTCTCGTGGCAGCATGGTGATGGGCGGGGCTGTTAGTCAGCGGTTTGAAACAAGCAGCTTCCCAATGGGGCGGGAACAGACCTCCTTCTCCCACAGAGTCATCTTCTCAGGAACCCACCAGGGCAGTTTTACTATGTCATACAGGGTCGCTCCGAGTCAGAATCCCCTAGTCAGAAATGTGGGTTTGAGTTTTAGATCCATCTACCCACCTGTCTATCTCCATCACCTCGCATCATCCTATCATCGATCTAACATCTACCTATGCTGTTTCTCTACCTATCATTCTATCCACCAATCTGATAACCGTCTATTTACTTTTTATGACTCACTTGGTTTTTTTCTGCTTGAATATTTGTAAGATTTTCTCTCTCTTCAAGATAAATACCCGTATTGAACAGATTCTATTAATTTTCCGGTCAGTAAGCATTCCTTGAAAGTCCTCTTCTCATACATTACCTTCTTTCTTTCTTTCTTCTTCTTTTTAAAAAATCATTTTATCACACAACTGTTATCACAATCCATCCATCCATCCATGTGTCAAGCACATTTGGACATTTGTTGCCATCATCATTTTTAAAACATTTTCTTTCTACTTGAGCCCGTGGTGTCAGCTTCTCGTTTTCACCCTCTCTCCTCACCCTCCCTTCCTTATGAAACCTTCATAATTTATAAATTATTATTGTTTCTTTCATGTCTTACACCAGCCGAGGTCTCCACGTTTCTGCTGTTCATCCCCCTGGGAGGAGGTTATAATAGGTCATTGTGGTCACTTCCACCTTTCTCCTCCCACCTTCTCCATCTGGTATGACTCTTGTTTTTGGTCCTGAGGGGTTTCTCTGTCCTGAACTCCCTGTTTCCAGTTCTTGTCTATATCCGTGTACATGCTCTGGTCAATCCAGATTTGTAAGGTAGAATTGGGGTCATGATAGTGGTGGGGAGGATGCATTAAAGAACTGGAGGGAAATTATGTGTTTCATCGGTTCTATCCTGCACCCTGACTGGCTCATCTCCTCCCTTAGCCCCTTCTGTAAGGAGATATCCAACTAACTATAGATGGGCTTTGGATCTCCACTCCACACTTCCCCTCATTTGCAATGATAAGATTTCTTGTTCTGGGTCTTTGATACCTAATCCTATCAATACCTTATGATCACACAGGCTGTGTGCTTCTTCCAGGTGGGCTTTGTTGCTTCTCAGCTAGATTACTGCTTGTTTATCTTCAAGCCTTTAATTCCCCAGACATTGTACCTTTTCATAGCAGAACACCATCAGCTTTCTTAACAACATTTGCTTATGCACACATTTGTCTTCCGAGATCATGTCAAGAAGATGACTCTCATGGGATGCCAGTTTAATAGAACAAAGTGTTCTTGCATTGAGGGAGTACTTGAGTAGTGGCCCGATGTCCATCTGCTACCTTAATATTGAACCTATAAATATATGTACATAGATATATATAAATATATTTACTTATGCACATGCCTTCTATAAATGACCTTTCCTTTTGTCCCACTATCATGTTCAGTCTTCATTTGGGTTTTAGTAATTTCCCTGTTATATTGCGCTTGATCAAGCCTTAAGAGGCCTCTTACACTCCTCTCCCCAATGATTTTAGATCACTTGTTGTTCTCTTGCCCCTGGGTTTGTTAACACTCACTTCCTTTTCTCAGCCTTCCTCTTCTCATGACCCACCCAGAACAATTGGTCCTCTTGTTTTCTCCTCCAGATTGTTTATCCTACCTATGCTATCTAGATAGACATAAAGAGACAATAATATGCATAAAAACAAGACAGAGCAAAACAAAGCAACAAAAGAAAACAACAACAAAGAAAAATAAAGAAGAGCCTATAAATAGTTCAAGATTTCTTTCTTGACCTTTAGGAGTGTTCTCTGGTCAAATCTGATGAGGTGTCATGCCCTGGCTCCCACATTCCATTTTTGGCATTCTCCGGGGATTTCCTTGCTCTGTTCCCCTTGCTGTTCTGTTGCACACCCTTAGTGTGGTGGGGTCAGACCAGGCACAATTCCTGCACAGTGTCCCAAGTGTGGTCCCCAGTAGGACTATAGGTCAGTGAGGGATGTCATGTCTCACGGTGGGGCCATCTCTATGTTTCTCTGTGTGCCTTGGCTGCTCTGAGCAGGAATATTGTCCTCAGGGCTTGGTGGGCCAGGATGTGCTCCACTCTCTCTCCCTCCCTCTTTGTTTATTCCTGTGTGCTCTGATCAGACTCGTCCCTCTGAGCTGTAACTTCAGTGCTGTCCTCTGAAGTGCATTGTTCAAGGGGGTGAGGGGGATTGTCCACATCATTGGGATTGGGGACTGCCCCTCAGATCTCTCTGTTCATTCCCTGCTTCGTGCTGGTATGCTGCATGCACATCTTGGAGCACCAGGTTGAAGCCTGGTCAATCTTTCCCTGTGGAGATATAAAAAAAACTAGCCTTCCCTTGGGTGGGCTAGTGCTCTGTTCCTCTGATACCCATGCTTTCCTCCCATTCCCCACTCCCTCCTTTTTAGTTGGCTACTATATATATTCCTGGATTTGGTCTGGCCACTGCCTCTTCTCCAACATGTCTCCAATTTCATTCTGTCCGTCTGGCCTCTACATTCATGGAACCCTAAGTCCATTTCATCTCCAGAGTGGGCAGCTCCCCCTTGCTGTCCTGATCCTGGAAGAACAAGGATGGAAGACAGGGGGGCATGAGCCGGAGGAAGAGGACGAGCAGGCACAAGGTCATGCACGTCTGACGGGATCCCATGGTCCCCAGAAGTACAGCCGGTGGACTGCAGCCGGTCTGTGGTCATTGACCCGATTGCTCCTGGCTGGTCGGGCACTCCCACGGGACACTGCGTCCTCCTACTCTGGACTGCATTGCCCTCAATCCCAGGCAGCTGCAGGGCACCAAATCCCAGCTCCATGGTGAGATGCTTCATCAGAGGCTGGAACTGTGGGAGCAGAGCCCCCAGGACGTCGGGCTGGCTGCAGACATAGACGCAGACAGTTGGTGGTGGTGGGACATGGGTGAGGGCACAGGGAAGAGAAAACTGTATGAACTGGCCATGCAGCTGGCAGGGTGGATGGCCCTCCTGATCCTCTCTCCCTCTCCCTCTCTCCCATACCAGTGGACCCTACAGAGTACAGCCATTTGAAACCCCCATGGAGCCCAGGTCCACTCTGGCCCCCAGAGGCTGCTGGGACTCAGCCCTGATGCCTCGCGGGGTCACCCAGCGCACTCCACCATACCTTTCTTTGTCCCTTTGTCTCTGCCTCTCGGCTCCATGTGACTTTTTAGTCCTGCTTGGAATCTCATTCAGTCCACGTCTGCAGTGTCTATTCTGACCCCAGCAGTTTCTCAAACCTTGCTGACTCCCACCATGAGCCTGTTGTCTGCCTCGTCCTTCCTTCACTGCGCTGGCTCCGTTTTCACTCATCATGGTCTCTTCTCCACTGGGGTTTCGCTTTGCTCACCTCTTGCTCAGCGGGTGCTCTGAGTAGAGGGAGGAGTTGTCCCATTTGATTTCTGTGGATGACCCCTGCACAACCGTCTCCCTTCCCTCCTTCAAGCCTTCGAGAACATAGAGCTCCAACATCAGCCTGCATCCTGAAGCACTCCAAACACGTTGCTAAACATAAATTAAATGCGGTATTTCTTTTAGTCTTTAAAAGGGAAAGCTGCAGTAGGACATGCTATCTCAACAGTGCATACGGAGGTGCATTACGTTGCCCAAAGTGACGTGGTTGGAAGGTAGAGACCCCAAGACCGGAGAGCCCAACTGAGCCGATGACTTTGGACACTGCTTTCTTTGAAAAGCGTCTCGGGAGCGAATGCCGGTGCTGGCTGTGCCTCCCAGAGCTGCTCGTGGGGTGCAGACTTAGCTTTGCAGATCTCTCTCTCTCTCCTCTCTCCCTTTCTCTCATTTATTTATTTATAAATCATTTTATCGGGGGCTCTTATAACAATCCATCCATTGTCAAAAGCACATTTGTACATATGTTGAAATCACCATTTTCAAAACATTTTCTTTCTACTTGAGCCCTTGGTATGAATTCCTCTTTGCTCCCTTCCTCCATCCCCATCTTCCCACCTAGGGAACTCCTTGATAATTTATTACTATTTTAATATCTTACACTGTCTGCTGTCTCCCTTTACCCATGTTTCTGTTATCCGTCTGGGGGGGGGGGCGTTATACTTCCATCATTGAGATCCTTTCCACATTTATCGCCCCCCCCCACCTTCCCCCCTCCATGGTATCACTACTCCCCTTACTGCTCCTGAGGGGATCATCTGTCCTGGATTCTGTGCGTTGAGGGCTCTCATCTGTACCAGTGTGCATGCTCCAGGCTAGCTGGATTTGTGAGGCAGAACTGGGGTCATGGTGGTGGTGGGGGAGGAGGAAGCATGTAAGAACTAGAGGAATGTTGTGCATTTTGTCAGTGCTATACCGCACCCTGCATATCCATCTTTTAATAGGGACACTTTTCTGCTGCTATTTGCCATTTGTCCGCAAAATTAATGTGGAAGGGTCTTCTTGGACTCTCAAAATAACAACGAAAAGCCCTCAAACTGGCGGTGTCCATGCTGAATCCTAGTCACCCCTGTGGGTTTCTGCAACCCTGACTGTTGGTGGAAGTGGAACACCCAGAGATGCTGGTGGTTTCAAACAGCCGACTATGCAGATTACAGTCCAGCACACAGCCACTACACCGCCCGGCTACTTGGCTCCAAACCTTGATAAAAAACGTCGATCAGTCCTTTGGATTCTTGAAGTCCACAAAAACATCCACCACCAAAAGAGACTCCCTGCCATCAAGTCTGCTTCTACTCGGTGGCTCCTGAGGCCAGGACGGGATTACCCCACAGGGTTTCCGAGCCTGGGACTCTCGTTTTTTGCAGACAGCCACTGCATATGTCTCTTCCAGAGCCGCTGGTGGGTTTGAACCAACAACCTGTCAGTTCGCAGCCAGGGTGCTTTAACCACAGTGTCACCAGAGCTTCTCCTTCCATCCCATGTGAGTCTGCATCGACTAGAGAAACAAAATTTATAGACACTCCTTTGTGGATGAACGAGAGCGCTATATAATGAGTAATCGTATATTAAGAAAACATCCCAGCCCACTTGAGGTCAAGTGCAGAAGTCTGATATTAACCCATGTGGTAGTTACATAATCTGGTGTCAGTTTGAGGAATAAGAGTATAGGAGTAAAATCTAGCCTGTCAATCAGAAGGCCGGCAATGAGATCTGTGTGTGGGCAGGGCCTTCTCATCTGAGGATTCTGGGAAACCCTGTATTCTCCTCCTTGGAGGTGGGAGACATTCTCTTTCTCTCTGCCCACTCCTTTAGAGACTCAACTGGCAAGGCTGATCCCCGAGAGGAGGCCACATGGACCTGCCCTGATGCAGCCAGAACCCTCGACGTGGAGGAGCCACGTGGAGACCCCTGCCAGCACCGAGATGCTTACAATGCCACTGGATCCACAAGACTCCCCACCCACTGACCTGTGATCTCCCTGCATTCGGCGTCATCACTTGTGTTTCATGAATCTGAAGAGAACATTATAGATTGGTCCTGGATATATGGGCCAATATTGGACTTATGGGCTGAGACTGGACTGGATTGGGATGCGTTCTTAATGTGCAATTACCATTTATACAGAACTCTCATATATATGTATATGTATATATATTTAAGATACATATATAACATATATGTATATATGTTACACATATAAGTTTCTGTGGATTTGTTTCTGTAGTCTATCTGGACTAATACAGCTCATATTTCCAATACCAGTCTATAAATTTCTCTTCAGACTCACGCAACACATGTTATGATGCCAAATACAGGAAGATCACAGACCAGTGGGTAGAACGTCTTGTGGATCCAGTGGTGGTGGAAACATGGAAACATCTTAGCACTGGCATGTGGCTCCACGTGGCTCCTCCTACTCCAGGGCTCTGGCTCCATCAGCATCGCTCCATGTGGCTTGTCAACAGGAATATCTCGCAGGGAGTGTGCATCTGGCCTCCAGTGAGCCACTTATCTCTGCTGTGCCTCCAAATGAGGTCATCAAGCTGCACCCTGATTGACAGGCTAAACTCCACCCCTCACTCTTCATCCTCTCAAGTTGACACCAGATGATGTACCGACCACGCTTTCTGTCCCGTGAAGTAACGTGAGTGGGTTCTCCTTGGCTCTAGAAAGGAGCTTCAAAAAAAATTGTGGGGAAACTCCTTTGTCTTTCTATCCCAGTTTTCCATGAAAGACCTGATACCCCTGGCATCTCTGATTTCTCTGGGTGTGTCCTCTTTCAACCTTGGCTGGAGGGCAGAGGCAGATGAGAAGGGCCAGGACTAGCTGTTTCCCAGTTTTCTCTGAGAAGAGCAGGGACAGAGCAGATGTGGCATCAGAAAGGTGCTTTCTCTAAAGCAGCAGAAGTTCCTGGACCAGATCCGTCTCCCCTGGGACAGACACGTGGGTTGACCTTGCAGGAGGGGGAGGAAAGTGGCTTTTGCTTCCAGCAATCCCCCATCATTTTAGATGAGTCAGCTCCTTTGCCAAAAGGTATTTGCGTGTGTAGCTTTTTCCTTATGTCTCCTGGTCTGTATTTTATTTGGCTCAGACATCCCTGCAGAAGTGATGGCTCACTGAGCTCACCCCTGCATCCTTCCCATACCCAACAGGGCGTGTGGTTCTCTCCAGAAGGGCATGCACTTTCATATTCCAAACCCCCACCATCCCTCACAAACTGTCCTCTGGAGACAACTCCCCCCCACCCCCAGCATATTCCAGTCACCTGCATCTTTGCTTAGGTCCAACATTTGTTCAACTATTTCATCAATTCATCTTCTGGGTTAGGGATTTCTATATTATTATCATTGTGCCCTCCCCCACCCAGTCACCCATCTAGCTCTTTCTGCAATCAATTAAAAAAATGGCTATTTCACTTTTATCAGAAACTCACATGAGACTATGGATCAGAGGATCGCTTTATGCACACCTATAAGTGAACCTGAAATATCAGCATGCTGTTTATTGAAGATGTTTTGATGGGCTGTGTATACATGTGACAAGGGGTCACAGACCATTTGCGAGAGAAGCGGAGGAGCAGCGGTCAGGGCCCCAGGCTCCGTGCCCAGAAAGCCCCCAATTCAGGACCCAGAACAAGTGACTAGGCGTCTTCTTTTTCACATCTGCCTCTATGCAGCCTAGGGTTTACCCCCGTCCTCCTGAGTGCCAACCTCTGTGACTCAGTTTCCTCCAACTCCTCATTGCTCATCTCTGGAGGACTGCTCTTCTGTGTCTGAATGGAGGCAGAAGCTCTGAGATTGCAGTTCTGGCTCCGTGTCCAATGAAGGGGATTTCAGAATCCATAATCAATGCTCATGAAGGCAAACAGCAGTCACGATTTGGAATAAAGCATTGCAATGGGCAAGTCTGCTCTTCAGACCTCTTCAAAGTGTTGGGAAGCCGTGATGACTTGTGGAGGAGTAAGGGGCACCTGACCCAAGCCATGATATTGTCCATGGTCTCATATGCATGTGAAAGTTGGACATTGACTAAAAAAAAAAGGAAGAACATTGGATGCGTCTGAATCCTGGTCCTAGTGAGGAAGATTGAAAGTGTCCAGGGATGGCCAGAAGAACAAGCAGATCTTTCTTGGACGACGTACAGCCAGAAGACTCTGCAGAAGAAAGAACTTGTCTCCACACTTTGGGAATTTCATCAGGAGAAACCAGTCCTATGGATAGGACCCCGTGCTTGGTCAAGTGGAAGGTCGGCCCCAAAGACACCATGGCTGTAAGAATGGACCCAACATAGACTGTGCAGAAGGGGGCCATGTTTCCTTCTGTTGGACACAGGGGTCTCTATGAGTTAGAACAGTCTCAACAGCACTCACCCCCAACCACAGAGCATCTATTTGGTTAAGGCTTTTAACTTGCTTCTGCTTCTTAAAGAGTTTTCACATCCTCGGCTGAACGGATGCTTCTCATTTTGTGATATAAGGAAGCCATATAATGTCTATTTCACAGGTGACAAAATTGAGATTCATGGAAGTCAGCCAAGAAACTTTTGAGTCAGCTGACAATGGGTCCTCATGATAAACCCTGTCTCTGTTTTACAGACGGTATTAGCGTGCTGTATTTCAAAGGATTATGCAGACACTTGTAACCTCCTGTCCAGAATCCCAGGAGTTTCAAATTAGAGAAAGTCTTTACCATGGCCCGGCATTACAGTTGGTGGTATCCATTCATTAGTAACCCTTAAAAACCAATTAATTTTAAAAGCTACATTCAATTTTTCAAAAGAGCTTTTGGAGGGTTTTACACTGCGGCCCAATTTTTCGTATCTCTTTAAGGCTACCTTTTCAGAAGCAGAAGATGATACCGGGTGAGAAGTTCAGCTATTTTCAAGTTTGCAGTGTACAACTGTGCAGTAATGATGGAACGGATCCAGCTAGTTCATTGGGAATCAGGAGTGGGCAGGTGGATCTCCCCGGCTCCTAGGCCTCATCAGATTAAGGAGCAGAATCAAGTGAGACCAGAATCCATGAGATTCCAGACAGTGCCTGCTTAAAACAAGGGTTCTGGATCCTGGGGGGGGGGGGGGGGGGGGG
>PVJH01011952.1:0-38090 GCA_004026705.1 Nesogale talazaci | reverse complement strand
GGTGGGAACAACTCCTGTCAGTTTCTGAGACTTTGATTCTTTTTGTTTGTTTGTTTTTGTTTTTTTTTGGGGGGGGGCATCACTGCCCTCCCAGCTCCTGGAGAGCTGCTGCTGGATTTGAACTGCCAAGTCCATGGGCCGCAGTCCCGCACTCAACCACTACGCCACCGGGGCTCAGCCCGACTGTGCATCTTTAAGGGAGCAGAGAACCACATCTTTCTCTCTACTAGATGATGGTCCGAAGTCAATGACTGCCTCCTCCAAGACTCAATTCCATCCTCTGGAAAAGCCCCCAGTTGAAAGGCTGTTGGCAGCATTCGGTGAGAGACAGCACAGAGAATGCTCTGCAAATGGACCGACTTCAGGAAGCTGTGCAAAGGCAGCTTAAGGTCTCCTCCATGCCACTGGCAGCCCACGTGCACCGGCCTAGCACGGTCCTCCACACGACTGGTTTTCAGAAAGTGGCACTCTGGGTCTTTCTTCTCAGGCACATCTGGATGGACCAGAACCTCCCCCCTCTCTGTTAGCAGCAGAGGGTACTAACTCTTAGTAGCCCCCGGGGCCCAGGGTGCAGCAGATGCCAACAATCACCATTCACCTTGCTCTGCGCTCCGTTACCACCACCGTCTTCATCAAGCCAGGCCAGGGCTCCGGGGAGTCTTGGGCTATATATACTGGTGTTGGGCCTGAAGTGGAAGAAAGGTGGGCGGTCTACCCCAGTCAAGAGTGATGGTTTTGAAACCCCCCAGGGGCAGTTCTACCACTGAGTGTCAGCATTGATGCCCTGGCAGTGAGAGGGGGTTTGTTTTTGAGTGTGTGTCTAAGCGCTGCCACTCACAAATCATGGAGCCACGCATCGTTCTGGTGGCACAGCGGGTCATGTGCTGACTTGCCAGTCGCTCCATGAGAGAACCCAGGGACAGTTTGCTGTCCTCAAAACTGGCAGTCTCAGAAGCCCCCTGGGGGAGAGGCCCTTGATGAGTCAGCCTCTGCTTGGGCTTGGCTTGGGCTTAGTTGGGGCTCACCAGATGCAGCCATCATTGTCAGCAGCTTGGGGTCAGCCTCACCTGCTGATGGCTGGTCTCTCATCCTGCTCCTCCCCAGACTCTGGTATTTGAGCGCTCCAGAGGAATTCCAGAACTCCTCATGAGGACCCTGGGGCCATGGGGCACCTTGCACTTGAAGCGTCTCTCAGGTATACAGATGGCAGCTTCCTCTGCTACAGTGGATGACGGCTTGCTTGTTGTGATTAAGTAGATTGAAAAAAAACATCTATGGCTTGTAAAATCACTTGCAAGGAGGAGACCCTACCCTCTGGGGATTCTCATTAAGAAAATACTGCTGAGAAACGCAGTCAAAAGCTTTTGAACTTCCAACATCTAAACTGACTTAATGGAAGAAAGGAAAAGCCCCCTGCCTGGTGAAATGACCTGAGACAGGAGTTGAAGCACATTTGGGACAAGGGGATTAAAAAAAATTCAATGGCATTTCCAGGAGTATCAGTGGCTCTGTGGTTCTGTACTTGCCTGCCAACTGGAAGGTTGGTGGCTCTGACCCACCGGTTGCACCATGGGAGAGTTGCCATTGCCTGTGTCTGTTGAGATCTGCAGCCTGGGAAACTGCACAGGGCAGCTCCGCTCTGTCCTGTCGGGTCCTCAGGGGCTGTCTGCTTGGTGGCAATGGGGTCTCTTTCCTTCCCCATCCCCCACCCTCCTCTGCAGTAAGAGAGTCAGGCCTGGGAGAAGAAAGGCACTGATACCACATGTCAATGTAAGCGTTCGAAAATCCCGGGAGTAAAGTGAATGGGGGGCATCTCTACTGACTTGTGTACAAATTGTCTTTGCTTAAGTCATGTGTCGAAGTTTCTCTTTCAACATTTAATTTAGGATAACACTCAAGAAATATTTACACAAAGAAAGTTTGGCATCTATTGCTCTATCAATAACCCCCAATCCCAGCTGCACGTGTAGGACATCCTTGTGAGCATACAATCCAACACGTAAGCACTCATGGAATGCAAACATAGCGCCCCTGTCACTCCCCCCTCCCCCCACAAGCACTACACTCATTTTATGTTGGTTGCAACATAATTGGTTTGGGGATTTGACCCAAGGGGAAGGCATTCACACACACACACACACACACACACACACCACATAACATAACACAACAATCTTACCTTCTTGGGATAAGCATAATCATGGAGCCACACACTGCTGGTATTTGGGGACAGGACACAACATCACCATGGTTGGCAGTAAGACAAACATTGGGCTTACTGCATAGCCATCAGATGCTAGGGGAAGGAGGACAATTGATCATCTCTCCATCACCAGTCTTGGCGGCACGGCACTTACATAATTGTATGTCAACTTGAAGATATTAAGAGTGAAGGGGTGCAATCTAACCTGTCAATCAGGTCACAGCCCGATGCTTTCTTGTGAGCATGGCCTTCTCATGAGGAGCCTGGGAACTTCCTCTCATTTTTCCTGGAAGCGGACCACACTCTCTCTGCTACACATTCCTGTTGAGAAGGCACATGGAGCGACGCTGATGTTGGAGTTGGAAGAGCCATGTGGAGACCCATGGTCGCGCTGAGATGCTTCCACCGCCACAGGATCCACAAGACTTTCTGTCCACTGGCACAGTCAGCCACCAGGGCGAGAGAAAAGAGCCCAGTCCTGACTGGGAGAGTCTGGTTGAAGGCTTCCAGTTGGCCTGGGTGGGTCAGGGATAGGCAGCTTGAAGTTGTAGAGGGGACATTGTTTGAAGACAGACCATCTGGTCAAAGAGTTCTGATTGGTCTAGATGAGTCAGGGACAGCAGTTTGAAGTTGTAGGGGATCATTCTTAAAAGACAGACCCTCACAGAGATGACCACTCTGGGTTGGACTTTCACTCAAAGATAATCTCCCCAGGAGTCCCCCAAACACCAGGACCAGTCAGGAGAGAACAGCTGCTTTGGTGCCCTCTATTCTGGACATGTGCCTTGCTCCGTGCCCTCAGCCTTTTGGAACAGGGCCAGTGACTTGAGTGACAGGCATTGTCAACGTCACCTCGACCCACCCACCCCAGCACCAGAGACCCTTTGGGGATACATGCCCGGCTAACTGTGTCAAAATCCGTGTGGTTTCCAAAAATATTTTTATTCCACTTAAATGCCTTCCATTACCGACAGCACATGGTTTGGGGAGAAAAAAATCAAAGTGGAAAATAATTCTGTCTTAAAAGGGTTCAAAAGTCCAGTCCTGCTTTTTGTCCAATTAAGAGCCATCACACACATTCGTGCTTGACCAGCATGACAAAACCGAGGAGGAGCATGGACAGGCGAAGGAGGGCGCCAGCGGCTTTACATAACCGTCCATGTCACCATGCTGGTCAGTCGGCCTGTGGATGAGTAGAGGGAGGGAGGCGGCACTTGTTGCCACAGGTACGGCCAACTCGGTTCTAACTCCCAGGGACCCTGCTGATCACATGTTCACAGGACAAACACTGTCTGATCCAGAACCACCTTTACCCTGCCCCTATGGAGGACGGCTGCCTGTACTTCTCCCAAGACGGATTCATGCCTTCTCCTAGCTGTTCAGCGGAGACTCGGCACTCTTCCCTAACTCAAAGGCACATGTACTTCCGTGACCTCCCTGACCCATTGCCCAGCGTCTGCATGTCTGATCAGGCCATGGAAAGCACCACTGCCGAGCCCACGAAGTGTTCCAGGGCCACGTTCTTTTGCAGAAAGAGCCCTGGTGGCTCAGTGTAGTGATCACTTGTCTTCTCACCCAAAGTTGGTGGTCTGAATCGGCCAGAGATGCCGAGGGAAAGAGATGGTGCCTGCAAAGGTGGCAGCCCCACGGGGCAACCCCCTCTGTGCCACACTCTGAGGATGTATTGAAATAGGATGAACCGGAGTGGTGGGGTCCCTTGGGGAATATGCTGGGAGCAGTAGGAACGGTTTCAGAAACCTTCTTTAGACTGAGGATCATCATCTTCCACTCGGGGGTGATGGGTCCTTAGACCATGTAAAAGTGGCCCCTCTGCCCCCACAGCCCGCTTGCCTCGTCCGTGCCCCCAACCCCAGTGACTGGAAGGGGAAGCTTGCTTAGGTGGAGCGCTGTGGTACCCATGGTGCCAGGATCCACGAAGACTCCTGAGACCTGCAGGGGTCAGTTCAAGGCCACTGGGATCCATCTCCTCCACATGTGAGGCCTGCTAGAGTCCGTGTTCTCGGACCACCTCAGCAGGTCCAGCCGCCACAACCTTCCAGGCACCTTGATCACAAACCCTGTCTATCTGGTCATCCTCACTGGCCCCCAGAGGTTGCATCGTGTGGAGATGGGAGATTGGAGGGACCACCCACTAGCACGGACTCATCCACTCTGGCCCCACAACCCGCTTGTCCCTGGGCCGGGTCTGTTCACCCTGCCTTGTTTTCATCAGCAGAGTCTGCTTCGCTCACGTGATGCAATAATTTCCACGGCCTAGAAGCTGCAAGCCCCACCCTGCCAGCGTCCTCCTGCGCAGCCCTGGGCAGGTGACCCCCATCTCGCAGGCTGCACAGGGCTTTGCCTCTGCCAGGGAGCAGGGGAGGGCAAGGGAGCTTGCAATGCTAATGGCCAATGCAGTGCTCTTCCTCATACAGCCCCTTAGAAAGACACATCCTTGCAAAGGAAGCTCCGAACACAAACGAACCCGGCTCCCATCCCAGGAAGTGTCGGAGGGTGCAGAGCCGGGGTCAAAGCAGGAAAGGCCGAGGCCAAGCACTCTTGCAGCTCAGGGTTTCCTGGGCAGGACTGTAGGGTGTGCACCTGTGTGGGCTTGGCGGAGGTGCCCAGATGGAGTGCGTGCAGATGGTGCCGGCAGCACAGACGATGGGAGGCTCCTGGCCCCGGGAGGGGGAGCCGGCTCCTATCCCCAGATGGGGAGGTCAAGGCTGGTGATATTTCTGGTGCCGTTCAGTGGGTGGATAACGTGACTCCCAGACCTGACTGACAACCCCTTCGACAGGGCGTGCATCAGAGTGCTGGTGGCACTGCCGCTCTGTGCTGTTACGTGGTCGTGTGACAGAAATAAAACAGGGCACCTTGCTTGCCTTTGACGTAAGGCACCCGGCCCTGCGTATTAGGCAGGTGCTGTCTGCCGGGAGCAGAGAAGAAAGGAATCCTTGGGGTTATTTTAGAGAAGGAAGCTGAATATAGCTCCCTCCTCCCTTGGTCCTCAGCCATTAACCCATGCAGCACGCCCCTGCCTCAGCCCCACCACAAACTGCCCACCCCCAAACCCTGCAGTCTAGGGAGATCCCCAGGCAAGTCAGTAAAGCTGTGCCCGTGAGCTCACAGAAGACCCCCTACTGTGGTGCTCAGGTTGCCTGTGGGTGGGTGGCCTCAAACCACCAACCTTGGGGTTCACTAGCAACTGAAGACTTAACAGTGCACACCACCTGGGACTCTGCCTCCTCCAGATGGTGTCGTCTGCTTCCCAGCCACTCCAGAGACCAGCCAGGCAAAGAGGGCCACGGTTTCCCTTCGCTAACAAAGAGGCTGGACATGAAAAAGACTCCACAGTCGATGTTGCCTGTGGTCTTCTAGTTTTTTCCAGCTGCTCGGGATGTACTTGGGGACCCTCAAGACCTCTGGGTGAGCTCAAGTTTAAAGCGTTTTGTCAGGAGGGATCTTCTTGCCACCCTCCCGGACATCTGATCACACAGACGGGAGCTGCAGGGCCCCTATGGCCACTCAGCCTTTTCTTAATGAAAACACTGCCACCAGCTGGCTAACCAAGGGTTCTGGTGATGTTTTACGGACTGAAACCAGCAAGTCACTTCCCCTCCATGTAGAGAGGAATCCCAAGTCCCATCAGAAGTGATTGGGGGGTGCAGGGTGGGAGGGGGCTTCTTTTGGGAAAATGACTAGCGCCTGCTGACACCTGTCGCTCTCTAGGTGCAGAGGGGAGGTGGTCGGAGAGAAGCCCCCGGGCCCTGCCACGTCGGCACACAGCTGTTGAGGCTCACAGCTTCAGCCTGGAGAGCCTCCCAGCCGTGTCGATCAGCTGGTAACAGGACCATTGTCCTTCTTCCGAAAAGACGTCCATCTGCAGGGTCCCACATGGACTGAGCCTCTGGTGAATACCCTCTGAACATAGACCAGGGAGGGGAATAACTTGCCCTCAGGGGGCAGCGACAAGGGGAGCCCAGGAAGAAGGGCAGCCAGACTGTTCCTTAGAAGAAGAGCTGGTGAGACTTGATCTCCTGGACTTGGGACACGTCGTCAGGAGAGACCAGTCCCCGGAGAAGAAGTCCATGATTGCTAACGTGGAGAAAACCATGCTTGCTGATGTGGCGGGGTGACACAAAAGAGGAAGACCCCGAACGGGATGAATTGACATAGTGGCTCCAACCAGGGGCTGGAAAATGGGAGCGGGTCTGAGGAAGGTCCAGGAACAGGTCGTGTTTCTTTCTGTCCTCCATGGTGCAGGCAGTGCTTCCTTCTGTCCTCCACAGCACTGCCGGGGCTCAGAACAGAGTCCACAGAGCCTAAAAACAGCAGCCACCACAACAAAGCAGCTCAGTGCAAGTCTCACTCCTTCCCATTTGCTCTCCCTTTTTGTTTGTTCTAGCTCCTCTGGTTTTCTGCTTTCTCTTCTCTTGAGATCAATCTCTGCTTCCCATTGTTATTTTTAGGTTTTTGTTTGTGTGTTGCTCTGTACATGAAATTCAAGAAAGGTCAGCCCAGAGAGACAGGAACTGTAGTCGTTCTTTCTTTGGGGCATAGCAGGGAAGAATGGGGGGAGGTGGGGTGTTAATAACAAGCAGCACAAGAAAGAAGACAATGTGCTATACTGATTGTCAGGGTGATTGCTTGTCTCTCTTCATGCAATTGAACTATTGTACGATATGTGAGTTATATGTCAATACCACCGCGTCAAACATATGTTGGGTCCAGCTCTGGTTTGAGTGGCGAGTGCATGCAGGATGAGTCCTTGACGAGCCCCCAGGGCACCCTGGCTGCACACCCAGGTGTACGGGCGGTGAGAGGAGAAGATGCTGTCGGTGGAGATGTTGCTTTGAAGCAAAAGTAGCAAAAGATGCAAGCTTCTGTATTTGGAAAAAATAAAACAGGTTTTGTTGCTTTCTTAAAGAGAGAGAGATTTGAGAGTCCACACTCGAGCACCTGAACCATAACAGTCAAGGTCATATAGCAGCTGCTAGACTCTGCCAGAGACCCCAGTGAAGGGAGCAGGAGCTGGTACTTCGATATTCATGAAAAGGAACCAGCTCAGACTTCCACTTGTCTTTGATTAGCTCCAAGGGACTGGCTCTGGCTTCCAGACACTTAGAGTGACCACGGGAGATTGGCATGCTAAGACACAGAGGGTCAGGACAAGAAGAACAAGTCAGAACTGTGGTCCCTGGCAAGCACGAAGGCCCCAGGGCTTCCCCCAGTCAAGCTTGGCCAAAACTAAGGCAGCCCCTAGATTCCTAGATGCTCCTGCCAGCTCAGAAACTGCATGTGTCAGTGTGTGCACGGTTGTGTGTCTGTCTGTGCATGTGTGTGCATGACTGTGTGTACAGTCTCTGATGTCCCACCAGTGGCCATCAGACCTGGAAGCTTGGTCTTTTCATGATTTGAAGCTTTGTTTCACATGTTCTGAGTTCTCAGCAGCTCCAATCATGCCCCTTTCTGAGCTGCCAGCAGGAGTAGCCAGGCACCAGTTAGTTCTTCTGGTCTTAGTGACAACAGCTAGGGTTTGTGTGGTCTATTTGTCCTTTGACTCGATTGTCTTCTTCCTTCATTGATTTGTTTGTCTTTGTTTGGGATGGGAAGGGACTATTAGTGGTACTATAGAGAGTAACTCAGGAGCTTTCAGGATTCCAGCGGACACTCCCTCGAGTCGGTCAGTCTTTGTGGACTGTTGTTCTCAGCTGCCCTTGCGTTTGGCAACCCCAGAAGAACAGAAGAGAACCCCCCCTCATCCTGCACCATCGGCACCATGTTTCTCATGTCTGAGCCCATTGTTGCAGCCGCTAGGTCAGTCTCTCTTGTCGAAGCCCTTCCTCTTCGTCACTGCCCCTCCACTTTACCAAGTGACTGTCCTCTTCATGTGCTTCTCCAGGGCCTCGTCTTTCCTGAAAACATGCCCAAAGCACGTGAGGCGCATTCCTACCATCTTTGCCTCTAAGGATCACTCTGGCTTGTACTTCTTGGAAGACACATCTATTTCCTCTCTTGGCAGTCCAGAGTACATTCGACTTTCTTCACCAGCACCATCGTTCAAATGCGTTGTCCATCAGATCACGTTGTCCATTCGTGTTCCTTGGTACTTTGGATCTTCTTCAGCACTTGTGCTTCAGTCAAGTACATCCATTTTTATGGGGTCTTCTTAGTCAATGTCCAGCTGTCATATATATAAGAAACCAATAAAGGGACCATGACTTGTGCCGGCACACCTTTGTCCTCAAAGCCACACACTTGCTGTCCCACGATTGCCCCAATGCACTCCGTTGCTTGGTCTCTTGACCAACCGCTGCTTCCAGAAGCACTGATGGTGGATTCAAGCCAGATGAAATCTTGACAACTTCAATCTTTTCTCCTTGTCTCATGATGTCCTCTGCTGGTCTACTTGTGAGGATTTCCATTTTCTTAACTCTGAGTTGCAATTCCTGTGGACGGTTCCACTCCTTGCTGTTCATCAGCAAGTGCTTCAAGTCCTCCTCAATTCCATCAGGCAAATGGTGCCATCGGCTCCTTGCAGGTTGTCAGTAAGCCTTCCGCTCTTGCCGACTCCACGGTCTTCTTCACACAAGCCTGTCTCTGCTGGTTTGCTCAGCATACAGATGGAATCAATATGGCGAAGGAGACAATCCTGACACAGCTTTCCTGGTTTTAAATCCTGTAGCAATCCCTTGTTCTGTTTGAAGGATGGCCGTTTAGACCCTGTGAAGATTTTGCATGAGCACAGTTATATGTCCTGGGAGTCCCATTCTCTAGAATACTGTCCAAGGCTTTCTTTGATCCAGACAGTCAAATGCTTTTGCAGAGTCAATAAACACAAGTAAATATCCTTCCGGTGTCCTCTGCTCTCAGCGAGATCCATCTGACATCAGCCATGATCTCTCATGGCACAGCCTTCTCGGCATCCCACTTGGGTTTTCTCACTGAAATTTGATTCCCGGCATTTGAATGGAACATAGTTAGATAACATTGAAACAGAGAGAGAGGAGAGAAGAAGAAAGAGGGAGAGGGGGTGGGAGAGAGAAGAGACCCAGGGAGGGAGGAGGCTTCAGGAAGGCCCTTTCGTTCCAACTAAAGAGGACGATGTCAAGGAGTTCCTGAATAAAAATATTTATGTCTCTGCAACTTTAATCAGAAAGGGGAAGAGATCATTAAGAATTTAAAGTAGGAAGATTAAAATCCTCGCAAGCTTCCTAAGCACTTAGCTGAAGGTCCAGGCTCCCTTATTAACCACACAGCTTTTGGAACGCTTCCTTTAATCTGCAGCCCTATGGAGGGCGCAGCACAAAGGGGAGACAAAGACTATATTAAGGGCACGTGTCCAACTCGGGAAGACATCGACGTGGCCTGTGGGAGGGGTCACCTGGAAACAAGGCCCCGACTTGTATTCTTCACTCAAAGGGGGTTCCCTCCAGGCTACACAGGGACCCCCGAAGCAAAGCACGGGGAGGGGATCTGTTTCACTCAAAAGTACAGATTCAAAATATTCCCCTTAAGTACTACTATTCTTGTAACTGTTTCTTTTGATGTCCAGGTTGTAGTTTTCATGACGTTTCTTCTAAAGTCTGATTTCCATGGAACCAACGAATGACTAGATGTCTGCCAACCACCACCCTCCACTCCCTACTCCACAGTCTCTGTCTCTGTCTCTCTTAAAATAAAACCACCTGGTACAGATAGAAACCAGAAACACGGGGAGTCCAGGACAGATGATCCCTTCAGGACCAGTGGTGAGAATGGCAATAGCGGGAGGATGGTAGAAGGGTGGAGTAGAAAGGGGGAACTGATCTTCATAGAACCTCCTCCCTGAGGTACAGACAACAGGGCAGTGGGTGAAGGGAGACATCAGAAAGAGTACAATATGACAAAATGATAATAATTTATAAATTATCAAGGATTCATGAGGAAGGAGAAACTGAGGAGTCAATATCACAGGCTTAAGTAGAAAGAAAATGTTTTGAGGATGAGGATGGCAACAAATGTACAAATGTGTTTTGCATATAATAGATGTATGGATTGTGATGAGTTGTAGGAGCCCCACTAAAATGATTTTGTTAAAAGAACACCTACCATTTATTTCTTTTTAAATAATTTTGCTGGCAGACAATTCACACATCATATCGTCTAATCGCTCCATCCTATGAAGAAGAGTTGTGCAGTCATCACCACCATCGGTTTCAAAGCAGTTCCTTCCTTTTCCGACTCCTGGTTGGCTCCCAGGTCCTCCCTGCCTCCCCTGCTGTGCTCCTGGCTGCTGTTCCCACACGGCCCTATGCGCAACAGAGGGGACGAAAGGTGGTCCAGCCACAGAGTGGGGCGCCCCACACCCAAACTCTCGGGTGCCCAGTGGGCCCTGACTCACAGCGACCCCCCAGGCAGAGCAGAACTGCCCCACAGCATGTCCAGGCTGCCTGTCTTTCTGGAAACAGGCTGGCCCCCTCTCTCTCCCAGAGGGTGGCAGGGGGTTCTACGCTCCCGCTTATCATGAGGGACTGAGCACCTGACCCAGCTGTGACGACAAACTCTGCTCTGGTACACACTGCATGTACAAACCCCAGAGACATGGCGAGGAAAGGGAATCAGACACAAGTGGATCGATACTGTGGGAAACGACTACTGCAGAGACCCAGGTTTGTCCAGGGTGGCTGAGGGCGAGCGAGTCCTTGGGGGGCATAAGGGACTCCTCATCACACTGCCCACCAGAAGGTCTGGGTCCACCCAGCCAGGACTGGAGGTCGGTCTGACCACCCGACTTCTGAAGAACCAGCCCCTGATAACCGGTTGGAGGACAGTTCTACTCTGCCGCCTGGCAGGCCACCAGGAGGGGCTCACCCATGGGTGTCTGGGAACAGCGATCAGGCCTTGGGCTGGGTGGGGGACTCATGGATTTAGAGTATTGAGTTTCTGCTTTGGGTGGGGGTGATGAAAACTTGCAGGATGCTTTGGTAGCAGTGGCACAAATAAAAGTCACCAGATTGTCCATTGAAAGATAAAAGGGGCATGTCTGTGTTTATATGTATATATGCATATGTACACACACAAAAGGAGCCCTGGTATGGTGGTCATGCATTGGACTGCTAACCATAAGGTCAGAAGTTCAAAATCACCAACCACTCCACGGGAGAGACGTGAAGTTTTTTACTCCTGTTAGAAACCTGGAGAGACAGTTCTACCCTGTCCTACAGGGCTGCTACAAGGTCGAGTCCACTCATTAGCAGTGAGAGCGACCACACTAAAGCTAATTTTCTTTTCAAAATCCCCAAACACACACACCACAAAACAGTTGCCTAAGGAGTGATATCCCCCAAAGAGGCACTCATCCTGACCTCCCAAGGCCTCTGCTCTGGGACTCCAAATCAGGCCCCAGCACTCTCTCCCGGGAGATGGCAGGCAGAAGCCATGGCAGCAGGCCTATTTTTTCTGGTGTCAAAAGCCAGCCCCCAGGTCTCAGTGACCCTGAATCTGGAGAGACAAGGCATCAGGTGGCCCGGCTGGAAGGCCACGGCAAGCACATTGAAATCTCACACTTTGCCACTGACCTTTCACGGCCTCCTCCAGCCCCAGGCCGAGTCTGTCCAGGCACGGGACATCAGGAAGGGCATTCTTCCCACGACCCCGCGTCCTCAGCCTGCACCAACACAAGTCTAGGGACTTCAGCTCTGGCCGTGCCCCTTGGGAGAGGCGAGTCACTCACCCAGGAAAAGCCAAGCAGCAGAATTCTCCCGGCTTTGTTGTAAGTCTTCTCCATTCCATTGGGGCATTTAAGCGTCACAAAGAGTTAGCACATGGAAGCACACGTAAAGCAAGCTCAAACTCATTGATGTCAATTTGCAGCAGCACTGCAGATTAGAGTAGGACTGCCCTTGGGGGGTTCTGAGCCTGTTAACAATTTTTTTTAATTTTTAAAAATTAATTCTCTTATTATTACATTCCATAATTCAATTAGATCAAGCATAAGTGTACAATTACTACCATGGTTTTCAGACATTTTCTTTCTTCTTCAACTCTTTGATATTAGCTCCTTTTTATCCCCACTCTCCCCAAAGCTTATTAATGTTATATTATTATTATTAATTATTGTGTTTTCTTTTCTGTATCCTACCCCATACAGTATATCACTTCCCCTACGACTCTGTTATTTGCTCTCCTAGAGTGGGGCGATGTAGGCATCCTTCCTCTCGGTTCCCCATCCCACCCCTCCCTGTATCCTCAGGGAATCTTTACTCCCTTTACTGTTTCTGAAGGGTTATCTATCTTGGCTTTCATGCATTGAGCAATCTTAATTATACAAAAAAAAAAAAAAAGGAACAAAGCCCACACGGAAGAAGCACACCAGCCTATGGGATCACGAGGTGTCGAAGGGATCAGGTTGCAGGCATCAAAGAATAAAAATATCCAATCATTGTGAATGAGGGGGTGTGAAGAGTGGAGACCCAAAGCCCATCTGTAGGCAACTGGACATCTCCTCACAGTCGGGTCGCAGCGAGGAGATGAGCCAGTGCAGCAATGATGAAACATACAGCTTTCCTCCAACTTAGCTCTGAAATGCTTCCACCCCACTCCCTTCCCCCACACTAGCACAATCCCAACTCTACCTTACAAACCCAGCTAGACCAGAGGATATACACTGTACAGATAGGAACTGGGAACACAGGGAATCCAGGGCAGATGAACCCTTTAGGACCAGTGGTGAGAGTGTTGATACCAGGAGGGTAGAGGAAGGGTGTGGTAGAAAGAGGGAACTGATTACAAGATCAACATATAACCTCCTTCCTGGTGTACAGACAACAGGGAAGTGAGTGAAGGGAGACATCATATAGTGTAAGACATGACAGAAGTAATAATAATTTATAAATTATCAAAGGTTCATGGGGGAGGACAAAGAAGGAGGGCGAGATGAGCAGATACCAAGGACCGAAATAGAAAGCAAATGTTTTGAGAATGATGATGGCGACAAATGTACACATGTGCATGACACAACGAATGGTTGAGTGGATCATGATAAGAGTTGTACAAATCCCCAATTAGGAAAAAAAGAGGAGCTCAAGGACTCAAGTTGAAAGAAAGTGTTTTGGAAATGATGATGGCAGCATATGTACAAATGTGCTCCATACAATGGATGTATAGATTGTTATAAGCACTGTATGAGCCGCCAATAAAATAATTTATTTTTAAAAATTATACAAATGAATATACACAGGGCTAACAAGATGAATGAGGTAAAATAAAGACCATAACAGTAAGGGGCCCATCTGGTCCTTCCAGGAGGGACTGCCCAATTATCTTACAGGTGGGTTTGGGTCTCCACTTTGTCCACGCTCCATTTCATCAATTTGATAGCTTGTTTTTGAACTTCTGATACCTATTCCTATCAGCACCTTATGAGCACACAGGCTGGTGTGCTTCTTCCATGCTGGCTTTATTGCTTCCTTGCTAAATGGCTGCCTGTTTAACTACAAGCTTTTAAAAGCCCAGATGCTATATTTTTTAATGGCTGGACACCATCAGCTTTCTTCATTACATTTACTTTTGCACTCATTTCCTCTTCGGTGATTGCATCAGGAAAGTATCATTCAGTACCATGTTATTAGAAAAAATTGTCCTCATATTGAGGTAATATTTTAGTAGAGGCCCAAAGTCCATAAACGTCCTGGCTTTATTTGCATATAATACATATATATACACAGAAACACCTATATTTGTATATTTACATATATACAAATTTATATTTATACCTATATATAATTTTTACTTTCTTTTTCTGTCCTTTTTTTCTTTTTTCTTTCCTCCTGCCCCACTATCCTGTTTACTCATCATGCACTTCCCAGTAAATCCTCTTAGATACATTTTGAGTGACCAAACACTACCAGGGACACTATACCCTCCTCACCCTCAATTTCAAAATCCCAGTTCTTCCCCTGTCCCTGCCATTTTTGGTTGATCAGTCACCATCCCTTGCCTCCTCCCCTCCTGTGCCCCCTCCCCCAGAACCATCATTTGTGTTGCTGTCTCTTTGAGATGGCTTATCTTGCCTGTCTTGCATAGACACCCCTACCCCTGCCCCTCAAAAAAGAAAAGAAAAAGCCATACAAATCTTTTCAAGTCTAACTGGTATCCTGGTCTGGAGTAGATATATGTCTCTCTGTTAAGTAGCACGCAGGACCTATTCTAATCCGTCAGCCCAATGTCCTTCTCTTTCAGGGCTCCATATCCCTGGACCCACTTACACAAGATGGACACTTTGCAGGAGTAGACAGCCTCCTCTTTCACACAATGGACACTATCTGTGGGAGTAGACAGCCTCCTCTTTCACACGATGGACACTTTGCGGGAGTAGACAGCCTCCTCTTTCACACGATGGACACTCTTTGCGGGAGTAGACAGCCTCCTCTTTCACACGATGGACACTCTCTGTGGGAGTAGACAGCCTCCTCTTTCACACGATGGACACTCTCTGTGGGAGTAGACAGCCTCCTCTTTCACACGATGGACACTCTGTGGGAGTAGACAGCCTCCTCTTTCACACGATGGACACTCTCTGTGGGAGTAGACAGCCTCCTCTTTCACACGATGGACACTCTCTGTGGGAGTAGACAGCCTCCTCTTTCACACGATGGACACTCTCTGTGGGAGTAGACAGCCTCCTCTTTCTCCTGAGGAGTGGCTGGTGCAGCCCAGTGCATCACCACAACATCACAAAGGCTTGCAGACATAAATCCCAACAGGGAAAGCCATGTCTCTGGAGTGGACTCCGCCTCATTGTGAATCCGTCCAGCTGCATGGAGGGACGGCCCGCGGCTGGCTTTGGAGACATGCCTGTCAGGACTGTCTTCTTGCGTGCCTCTGGGTGACCTTGACTCTCCAACCTCTCCCCCAGCAGCCGCCTGTGTGTTACCACTCTACACAAATGTGCCGTTGCTCTTCTGGTCCCCCGCCACTGGCCTTGACTGAGAGAGCCCCACACGACAGACCATGTCCTGCATGGTTCCCCAGGGCACCCTGGTAGAACAGTGGGAAATGCAACGGAAAGCTCGGGATTAGGAAGCTGCTCTGAGGGAGGATGCAGGGGCAGCCCATTGCTGGAAAGACAGACAGCTTTGGAAGCACGGTGGGGCAGTTCTGCCCCACCTTCCAAGGAGCCCTGTGGCTGTAGTCACTGTAGATTGGGATAGGACTCTCAGGGTCAGAAGTTTGACGCCGCTAGCCCCTCCGTGGGAGAAAGACAGGCTTATGCCTCTGGGAAACCGTTACGGTCTCCGAAACCCAGAGGACCCATCCCACCCCCTCCTAGAGGGCTGCTGGGAGTCAGCCTCCACTTGACAGCCATGGCCTTCTCCCTTCAGCTTTGCAGGGGCAGACAGCCAGGCCTTTGTCTAGCTGTGCGACTGGCTTGCGGGTTTGCACTGGCAACCTTTTGCTTGGTAGCCAGGGACTTAAGCCCTGAGCCCTCGGGCCTCCTCATTTAAGATAGAGACACTGGCATAGAAAGTGCATTTGGAAGCATTTTCACAGCCAAGAGAGCATCTGAAAACAAGTCTGAGGGCTTTGTATCTGGAAGGAACAATGGCCCTTGGCCAAATCCATCCGGGAGGGCTCGCTGAGATCAGGTCACGTGGTCGCTGCCTCTCCTTTGCTGTCAGGTTACCCAGGGAAATTTGTTTGTTTTTCTTTTTCCTTTAAGTGACATTTGACTGTAGTGTTTTTTTGTTTGTTTGTTTTGTTTTGTTTTGTGTGGCATCACTGCCCTGGTGGGAGTAGGAAGCGCAGTCTTGCTCCTAGAGAGCTGCTACTGGATTTGAACCGTCAACCCTGTGAGTCACAGTCCCGCACACAACCACTGCACCACGAGGGCTCAGCCCTTGATTGTGTTTTGAGTGAACATTTGCACAGCCCACGTGACTCCTATTTGACAAGATCTACTCAAATGGTCCCATGAGGTTCATTGCATTTCCTACCATGCATCATTTTCTCTTTAATTGCCTTCTGGTTGCTCTGGGCTCACTGTTCTAGTTTCCCTACCCTTTGTCTTCTCATCTTGGCTGTAAAGTCACAGTGACCCACAGGCTACAGGCAGATGGTTCTTGTGATGGAGGTCTAAGCACGTGGGTGATAGGTAGACCTGACTTTGCCAGTCTTTCTGAATCACACTGCTCAGAGGTGGTGTGGGAGGTGGGTGGGGGCTCAGAGGTGGTGTGGGAGGTAGGTGGGGGGATGGCGCTCATCTCAGTTCCAGGCTTACAAGTATTTCAGGCCGGGAATTCTCAGGGAGTGCCCTGGTCTCAGCGGATCTGGTGAATCTGGGCTTTTTAACAAGGTGAGCTCTGGGTCTGAGGAGGAGGAGGAGGAAGCTCTTCGTGCTTCTCCTGGGCAAATTGTCTTCTCTTTCCCCAAAAACAGCCTCATCATTAGACTCCCTTATCAGATAGCAGGGAAATAAAATAAAGCGAAAGGCACACACTTCAAGCAGGAATCTGGAAAATAGGGCACTGTATAAACAAGAAATCCATCCTTCCTCCTGGGGCGGCCAGCTTTGACTTCGTAGTTTGCTTACTTCCAGGGTTTTCTGTGGAGCTCGAGATACGTATTTAAATGTGTTTTTTGGAAAATAGCGTTATGTTTTATATTTCAGGCCTTGCCTCCTCGTTTTCCATTTAACTTAGCATAAGCATTTCCCATGCCGTGAAGCAGTCAGCAAAACATATTTAATGTCTGCATAATATTGCTCTCTGCCAGCATGGTACCACAGAACGGTTTCTTTACCGATCGCCCTTCCAGCCCGATGTTTGCTCTGTCCCCCAAAAAACCAATGCTGGGCATGGCCCATTTTCCTTCTCGAACCTCACTACAAGTGGACTTCTCCAGGTCCTTGGGACGCTCCCGCCGGTTTGATTCGTATTGGCATCTTCCTCTGGAGTGGCTTCAGGAGAATCATAAGCATGCATGATGCAGCTCGCTTTGAAACTTCTCCCCAGTGGGGCTGTGGGGTCGGTGTGGGGTGGCTCCTCAGCCTTGACCGTGCAGGCCCAGCAGCGACTCCGAGGGAAATGGACGAGGCTCTCTGCTCCCTCAGAGCTTTACAGCCAGGGAGAGTGACTCTGTGTCAGAATCACTCAGTGGCGGTGGGCAGGGTTTGGGAGTCTGTCCCGCGAATATCCTCGACTGTGTCTCTCTGTGTGTGCTGCGGCTGTTCCACTGTTGTCGGGTTTGGGCATCATGTATTCACTTTCTCCCGATGGGCTTCTCCTGCATAATTTGACCAGAGGAAGATCCATCCTTTACAGGTGTGTCCTCTCTGCTGTCACGTCGACTCAGAGTCCAACAGCCCTCGAGCACAGAGCAGAACAGCCACACGTGGGCCCCAGGCTGTGATGCTTTATAGCAGCAGACCGTCTCCTGGCAGAGCAGTCGGTGGTTTTGAACTGCTCACCTGCCACAGCCCAGTGCATCTGAACACATGAAGGTGCCACGGGGCCCCTTAAGGAGTCTGACAGCTCAGATAGGCGTGAAGCCATCACAGGTTGATCAGAGTCTCTCCCTGAGTCCACGTGGCTGGGCTGCCATGGTTCGCAGGGGCTTGGCAGTTGCACCATGATGTCATTTGGCAGCTATTTGACGAAGCCATCGTTTCTCACGATGTGGTCTGGTGGCTCCCGTCAATCATCTGTAATGAAATTAGGGCAGGTGGCAACACTCTGACTCCACCCCAGGCCCCCTGAAAAGTGGCTGTGTCATCTTTGATCTTAAATGAGACAAAGGGAGAAAGACCTGAGGAGAGGGGAGAGCTGCTGCCACTGAGGGTGGGTGGAGGTGGGGAGGGAGGCTGGACACAGAGCAAATCCTTTGGACTGGGGGTCCCTGTACTAAGAACCTCCCAGACCCAGGGGGAGGTTGATATCAAGACACATGGGGGCCTCCAAGGAACATCTGCTGCTCAAGGGAGACACAGACCTGTCCTCAGAGTCCACAGAGAAAGCCTTTGCCCCGAGTGAGGACCTGATTCTGGACCCCTGAGAGAGGGTAACCCCCTGCTTGTCTGTCTTCTGTCCCGTCAGTGCTACATGACTGATGCAGAGAGAGCCACCTGAGCTAGGGCTGAGTTTTCCTCTCACCCCAAGCACGTCCTCTGGATTCTGAACAGTCCAAAACCTTGTCTAATAAATGTCCAATAAAGAGATGCAACAATAGGTATTCTGTCGAGTTAGACATCGTTCTATTATCATAACGGTTTTTAGAGATATCCATGTGGCTGCATGCATCAGTACTTGGTTCTTTTTCTTGCCCCAGACAATGCGTCTGCCTGCTTACGACTGATTGACTCACATTTAAGTTGTTTCCACTTCAGGGCAGTGATGAAAAAAGCAGGCATCAGACACCTGTGTAAGCCTGTGTGTACGTGTGCGCGTACATGCAGGTGTGTGGACGACAGCTCTCTTACAGTGACTCCAGAAGAGTGAAGTGGCCCGGTCTGGTGATGAGTGTTTCTGACTGTATGTAAACCCATCAAATTGTTTTCAAAGAGGCTGAGTCTTCTTCATGTGTTCCGAGCACAGAGCAGAGGGAGGCTCCAGAACTCCACTCTGCATCCAACGCGGGCCTGGTTTCTAAAGCCTTATAAATCTTGAGGTAGCTTTCATCTGCCATTCCTGAATGACTGACCACAGACCACCAGTTCAGGTTCCTACTTTGGTTAAGTGTCTGGTCCAGACCTTTGCAAACAGAGCCTTCGTGCTTTCACCCCTGTGTCTTTCTACGAGCAGACGGTCTTGAGTTGGGTGATGCCCAGTGAGCCAGAGCTGAGCTCCCCCGCCTCCCCGGGCTGGTGGCCACAGGCAGAGGGCAGACGTGCCTCGACCCTGCATCCCTTGTCATCTTTTCCTGATGTGAGCCGTCCCTCCCACGGTGCCCTACTTCTGTGGCTGGGTCTGCGAATTCATCTCAAGGGTCACACTGAATGCATGGATGGTGCTTACCGTGAAGGGGCTGAGAGGGATGTGAACAGGTTACAATTCAGGTCAGAGGACTCAGCGTACAGCATTCAGCCAGAACAGTATCTCCTCAGACATGTTCCCAGGCAGGTCTCTCTCGGGTCCTCAGACCCTGGGCCAGGCCTCTGTCCTCTTCAGCCAATGTTAGCAAACCCTTTCATGGCTGCCAGTAAATGCCCAAAGGGCATAGCATGCTGCCATAAGCTTCATCCCAAGGCACCCCTGGGCCAACTCCATAGGCCAGCAAACCCAGCTCCTCCACTGAAGGGCCTGAAGGCACCACACGCCACAAGTCAGCTGCCTGCCCACCCCCCACATTCAGCTGTGTCTGCTCGGGGAAGTTCGCTGCTCTGGTGCCCACTCTGCTCTGTATGCTGGTTCTGCTGCTGCTGCTCCTCTGCAGGCACAGCAGTCCCCGGAGCAGGGAGGGTCCTTGGGTGAAGGGGCACACTCCATTCCCGCTTCTTCTCTCTTTGGAGGAGAACACCCCCTCCCCCAGTGGGGAGGGCTGTCACAGTCACAGCTGAACCATCTCATCGCATGAGTGTCTCCTTCTCATCTTCTTACCCAGACCCAGGGGTAAAGCGCAGGCCTGCGACTGAGCATAACCCAGGCTGGGTCTAGCAGCGCTGTCTGATGTGAGACACCACGCATCACAGGTCACGGATTGCAAGGTCACAGGGCACTCTTTCTTCTGGTGGTTCCGGTGGACCGGTGGCACGGTCCAGAGCCCTGCGGTTGTCCCTGGTGAAGGGGCAAAGTGAGTGCCAAGGAGTCCTTCTCTTCTGGGCATGCATTTGCTTGACAAGAGTTTGATGAAAGAGTATTTAATTACCGGTCCTTCTGGACCCAGGATTTAATGTGATAGAGCAGAAATTAATAGGCCTTTACATAGTTTTTGTTCACTCAAAATATTTGCACGATGATCCTGAATTTTGCAGATTGAACAAGTTTAATGCGTCCACAATGTTCTCCCCACCACCCCCACTCCCCCAACACACACCAAATTAGTCGGCTTTGAGTGAGATTTCATATGGGCAGGGCCTCATGGCATCCCCCAGTCGTCCCCGGAGTACCAATGCCTCCCCTCTACCTTAAGGAGCAATTGGGTGGAAAAGTCGAAATGATTTTAGATGGGCTTTTTATTTTCCAGGGGGTTCCGCGCCCCTCCCACAGACAACACTTGTTGCCAGGGAAGAGCAAGTGAACTCTGTGCTTCCATTCAGTCTTTGTGTCCGTGACAACATGAACAATAATCATCCAAGTATACTGCCAAGACTGGCAGACGTAAAAGACAGCATAGTGAGTGAAATGTGGGGAATGCTATCTCCCACCAGGACTGAATGGGGAGTGGCCACTTCTGCACAGTCGGCGGTTGGAAAACCCCTTCATGCCCCTTGGGAGACAGCTGAGACCGTGCATGCCTGCAAAGAGCCCCAGACCCAGAAGCCCCGGCCTGTGGGGTCGAGGTGAGGCGGAGCCCACCAGGTGGCAGGAAGAAGACCCTCAGCCAGATGGATTGACACCGTGGCTACAGCAATGGGCTCCGAGCGAGCAGCTGTTGTGGTTGCTTCTGCTGTGCCTGTGTTTTCTCCCGTTGTCCACAGGGTCTCTGCGTGTCGGAGTGACCTGGCGGGACCCACCAGCCTTGCAGGAAGTCCTCCGCCAGTCACCTGAATGTGCTTCACTATAGGCCACCCAATCGTGCCTGGCAAGCCACTTCTGCAGCATTCCCCGCTGACAGCCCTAAGGGCCCTGTTCTGCGCAGACATGCCTGGGGTGTCCAAAGGTGGTCCTGCTTACTGCCAATGTGAATGTCATGGCTGTTGAGAGATGGACATTCCAGGGGCCCCGGGGTGTGTCACAGTGCCCTCTGGTGGACATCTCAACGTGTCTTCTGCTGAGCCTTGGTGGCGCAGTGGTTGTGTGCAGGACTGCGGCCCACAGGGTTCAAATCCAGCAGCAGCTCTCCAGGAGCAAGGCTGGGCTTCCTCCTCCCACCAGGGCAGTGATGTGGGGGGGAAAAGAAAAGAAACGTGTCTTCTGGCTGAGGGGTCACTTGTGCAAATGGCCGACTGACCGAGGCTGGGACTCTCTCTGTTTGCTCGTTCTGAAATGTCAGGAAGCAAACCAAAACTGAGAGCGATCGAGTCACAGCTGTAGGAATAGTGTCCACCCGAATATTTCCAAGCAGTCAATGATCAATCTGTTTCATCATGGCCACCCCATGAAGGTCAGGGGAGAACTATGCTCCCCAGGTTTTTCGATGGCTGGGATTCAGTGTTTAGCCTCTTGGCTGCCAGCCGGAAGGTCAGCAGTTCAAACCCATCAGTTGGTCCATGGGAGATAGATGTGCCCATCTGCTTCTAGAAAGATTGATTGCCTTGCAAGTCCTTTGGGGTCATTCTGCTCGGTCCTACAGGGCCGCCTTGAGTCAGACCTTGCCAGGCAGCCTTGGGTCTGGTACAAGTAGCTCATCAAGCTTTTCTTCTGAGGCACCACTGGTCAGACCTCTCACCTTGACTAGCAGCCGGGCATGCTGACGGCGGCCTGGGGCCCTGGAAGCACACTCGCTCCCACCCCGGTCAGCCTCTCATTCTGTCATCAGGTCCATATTTTCAGTGAGGGAAGACGATTGATGGTGTATTTTATTTTGCCACAAATGCAGTAAATCTCATCACATGTAAATGAACCATGCGTCTCAAGTGATTAATCGTCCCCATGATCAATTGTCTTCATCCAATTCCCAAGCTCATTTTCATTTCAACAATCTTGTCATCTGCAATAAACATATTCCATCTTGCCTTGCAATTGTTGATTAAGAGCGTTAAACATCTGCTAAAATAAACCAAATCTGCGAGCCATTCTTTATCGTTGGGATGAACGATGAATTGATTTCCCTTACCCGAGTGATGGCTCTTTATTTTGCCTCCTTGAAGAAAAACAATAGTCCGACCACAAATTGGAAAGCGCCGGCCAGACGCTTTGTTCCATCTACGAGAGCTAATCTCCAAGGACATCCAAGGCCACTTCTTGCTGAAATTTCTCCAATCATAGGCAACACAACTGTTTGCTTTCTGGGATGTGTCATTTGTACCCGCTTAACATTTTTACTGTTTAATGTTCTATCAGAAACTTTAAAAAATGCCCTCTGATGAGCCAAGTGTCCAGATCGATGAGCACTTCACCCACACCCACAAGCATGTAGGCACTGGCCATCTTAGGCTGGGTCAGGTGTACCGGCATCTCAGATGTCTGTGCATGTCAGTCTGTACACTGCACTGTCCTCACCCGAGCGTAGGCTCCTGCTGACCATGGCATGCCACAAGACAGTCCACATGAACTGAGTCGTCTGCCACCAAGCAAGAGAGCAAATGATCAGGGGAGGGACCAGGGAGTCAAGCCTTAGTCACTTGTAGCTGCAAGGGAGTCTGGCAAGGTGGGTGCCTTGGGGCCAGAACACAACCAGGATTTTGTTGACAGGGAAGATGGTGGAAGAGATGTTGACTAGGCAATGAACAGATTGGGTGGCAAATGCACCTGTAATCTAGGGCTAAGCTCTTTGGGTGGGGTGGGGTGGGGTGGGGTGGGGACAGAAACATTTATTGTTGTCAGCTGCTCACCCAGACGTGAGAGGGCAGGGTGCACCCAGAGGAGCCTCGAATGAGCGCCTGGGTGGTCCATTGCCGACCACCGAGGCCCCTGCACAGCCCTGTTCCTCTCTGACCCACCAGGGGTTCATCTGAATGGACACAGACAGCTTCACAGCCGCTAACATCTATCTTCCCCTTTCCTCTCCCCTGCTCAGAAACCAAGCGGAGACTACAAAGGTCATGCTTTTAGCATCACCTAAGCACCCAAGTGCGTACTCCCCTCCCCCCCAGTAAATCATGCAATTGTTAACGAAAAGGTGTGCATCATTAAAAACACTCGGGCTGTCATCTTACCATCCAGTACTCAGCAGCCGAATCAGTGTTCTCATGTGCTGAACAGGCTCAGCCTGTGCAGATGTACCAAAGGGTGCTTCAAAGGTTTGTGGAAAGGTGAAATCATGGATCTTTCCCATGTACTTTTGAAGGCCCCTCCTGTCTGGATGGCTCTTGTCACCCTGTGTGCATCCCTCCCCTCCACAGGGGTGCCGCTCTTTTTCCGAGGGGTGCCTCAGACCAGAGGAAGGGAAGGGAAGCCTCTGAGAGCTCCCACCCCCTCCACCTCGGCACCAGCCTGGACCAGGAGACTTGTGCTCCAGATCCTTCCCTTCCCCTGGCGATCATCCCAAAGTGTGAACTGAAGACCTCGACAGAGTCTTCTTGGAGGCTGTCTGACACCCACTCTTCCCTTGTCTCCTACCCTCGTAAGCCTGAGTCCTCTGCTTATCTCCCCCAGATCACGTCCTGGTAAATGACACTCAAAATCCTCCCTCACACACATGCATTGGCGGTCGTACGTTTGACTTGCCCTGTGCATCCAAAATGGAGTCCTGGTGGCACAGTGGGTTAAGCACTGGGCCAGGACCCTCAAGTCCTGCAGTTCTAAACCGGCAGCCACTCTGCTGCAGGAAGATGAGACATTCTACTCCCATAAAGACCCAGGGGCACGGTGCCACCCTGGTCTTTGCGGTGGCCCTGAGTCAACACTGACCATCGGGCAGTGAGGCCAGTGGTCTGCTTTGGTTTATTTCTGGTGCATCCAAATGTGCACTATTTTCCCAGTCAATCCTGCAATTCTTTGTAAAAAAAAATGCTGCGACATTATTGAAAAGACCGATGTCACTGCCTTCCCACCAGACCCTCCAGGGCACAACCGGTGTCGTGCCATCAGCAGCACAGGTTCAGAGAGGGAGGACACAGTTCTGCCCACTGAACGGTCACGTCATGGCGGACTTCGCGGCCCTCCATCTACAAGGCACAGAGTGGGTGAAACGCCGCCTCTCAGCCAGAGTGAGGGGTGACTTTCATTCAGAATGAACTGCATCCTGATCACCTGTCAATGAGCTGGCGTCTGCAGTCCAGCTACAGTCCAATCTGTTCTCAACGAGAATCAGTCATCCTGATGGGGTCAGACTTCATCAACGCTTCTCTCCCCATCCCAGGATCCCTGCGGGACACCCACTCCTTTCTAATGCAGAGGCTCTCCTTGCAAATCCTCCGCTTTGATTTTAAACCTGTTTGTTTCCAAACCATCCTGATCTCAGGTCTGCGTCACTATCACCACCGCCACTCAGCAGGAGACAAAAAGACTCCCGCTAATTTGCATCTCCACCACCATCCTGGAAGTAGTGACCAGTGTGTTCCGTAGTGACAGATGCTACAGATGACTGACTGCCAGGGGTCTGGCCGCACTTGAAGTGCCTTCTCCAAGAGTCAGGTCCCATGCTGGAAGCTTCTGAGACAAAGCCGCACCTGCTACCTCCCTGACTGACTCCAGGGGCCTTCCAATGTCTTCATTGCTGCCTCTTCCAAGCAGCTGTTCTTGGAAACAGCACGATTCATGTTGCTGGTGGAAAATAAAATTTTTAAGTTATTGGGGGTTTTAAAGGGGCCAATGAAGACCTGCAGTCACTGGGCAAGAACCAGCTGCAGGTCCCTTCAGTCCTGCAGACCCCTTCCGTTGGAAGTAGGCAGAGCCCAGCAGTTCTTAGTAAATAGATCCCCCGAGCCACACAGTAGCAGGCAGCTCTGCTGGCTCCTGAGGGCCAAGTTGGTTCTCTGTCGTCAGACCCTGGCTCAGGAAGTGACAAATGCGCTGTGGAAATGGCTTCCAGCTCACGATTGTGCACCAAAGGCATATTGTCAGGTTTTCCAAATAGAACTCCAATGGCAGTTTTTTCCTTCTTTCCTAAAGCACAAAGAGAATCAATTCATACAGTAAAAAAAGGAAGCAATTACGCCTTAAAATAGCAAATGAGGAGCAATGGGGGCTCACTTCAGGGCTCACTTCAGGCCCACCGTTTTTCAGGACTTTGATGAAAGGAGCGAACACTCTGACTGGTGATCCACCAAGTCTTGTTTCTGTAAACAAAGCTCTTAGGAGTGAAGCTCCCTCAAGAACATTGGTTCTCAACCTGTGGGTCATGACCCCATTGGAGGTCGCATGACCCTTTCACAGAGTCACCGGATTCATAACAGTAGCAAAATCACAGTTATGCAGTAGCAACGAAAATAATTTTATAGCTGGGGGTGGGGGTGGAGGGTGGTCACCGCAGCATGAAGAACTGTGAAGGGTTGAAGGGTTGTGGCATGTGCCGGTGGAGAACCACTGCTCAAGATGGTGGAATACTTGGCTGGAGCCGATGGTACTTTCTGGATGTCTGGATGGCTCAGCAAGGAGCAGTCACGTTGTTTCCAAACCTTCAGCTCTCAGTTCAGAGTTGGGAGTAGGTCCTGAGCCCACACATTGACCTTTAGCTGCAAGGATTCATCAGGGATTATTACATGAGGGAATAAATCCCTAAGAAATATGTAGTAGACTATGCTCACCAAACACCACACCTTTCTCCAGCCATCGGCCCTGCTGATAACATTCCCCAAGCAAGCAAGTGGGACGATAAAGTCTTCTGATCCATATGTTTTTGTTGGTTGTTGTTATTATTACTATTATTTTGGCTAATGACCTGCCTAGACATATGTCATCTGGAGAAACTAAAGAAAGATTACACACCCAAGAACACCACCCCAGAGGATGTTCATCAGTAAGCAATTAGGTCTTCATAGTGGACAGAACCAGGGTTAGCCATAAAGAAATGTTAAAGGGAGGGGTAGATAGGTAAATAGATGGTACAAGTAGGTAGGTGGATGGGTGGATGGATGATGGCTGGATGGATGATAGATGGCTGGATGGATGATTGATGGATGGATGATTGATTGATGGTAGATGAATGGATGATGGATAGATGGATGGTGGGTGAATGGATAGATGATGGATGGTGGATGAATGGATGGATGGATGGATGGATGGATAATGGATGGATGGATGAATGGATGGATGATGGATGGATGATGGATAATGGATGGATGGATGATGGATGAATGGATGGATGGTGGATGTATTGATGGATGGATGGATAGATGATAGGTGATGGATGGATGAATGATGGATGATGGATGGATGGATGGATGGATGGATGGTGGCTGACCGGATGATAGAGAGCTGGATGATGGATGGATGGATGGTGGATGGATGGATGGATAGATGATAGATGGATGGTGGATGGATGGATGATGGGTGGATGGATGGATGGATGGTGGCTGACCAGATGATAGAGAGCTGGATGATGGATGGATGGATGGTGGATGGATGGATGGATAGATGATAGATGGATGGTGGATGGATGGATGATGGGTGGATGGATCATCTGACATAGACACCAACTCATGCAGAGCTTGTGTTCAACATAACTGGACCTGTATCATCCTCCACATGACCAGCATGTGCAAATTCATTGCTGTGGTTGGTTTCTGAGCCTCACTGCATGAGTTCATCAAAGGTGCAGCCTCTCGCTAGCCATTGCTCATCCTGAGGACCCCACCCAGCAAATAGAGGGGAAAGTGGGACCGTGTTCTCTTGTGATCTATAGGTCTTTAGGGGTTCCTTTAGAGGGAGCAGCTAGCTAAGGCCTCTCTTTCGAGTCTCATTTTGGAAGCACCATGGAAGCCTGTCCACCCCGGGCATCCTCGCTGGTCTCGGAAAGCCAGAGGCACGGCTTCCAGCAGTGAGGGGCATCATCACATAAGCCACGCGGTTAGCCCTGGTGAAGTTGGGGGATCGGATGATCAGATGGGCTTTGCCTTGTCCCCAGGGTTAACCACATGGTGGATGCAGGAGGAGTGTTCAATAGTGCTGGAGCACCGGAACCCCTGGTGGGTGTGTTCCGGTCAAGCAGGGAGACTTCATGTCACTCTTCAGGGAAAGGTGAGGTCCACCTCCCGCTCAGATGGTCTTCACCAAAGTAAACCCTGTCCCCTGCTTATCCGTCTTCACCTGCGTGCTGTCCTTGCTTCTCTTACCCGCTCTTGTTGGTCTGTGCACTGCTCGGTGATGGCTTATTTCACCATACATTTGCTTTCTAAAGTTTTCTGTTTGGTTTGGGGTTTTTTTCTGGGTCAGATCAATACCTTCTAGGAGCAGGCACCAGGAGCCTATCAGTCTTCTCCAGAGCTCAGCACGGAGTGGGCAGGGCTGCCTCCATGACTTTGTAGGCCAGAGCCACCTCCCACCTCCGAGGACTTCCTGTCCCTAAGGCCCTGATGCACAGTGACAATTTCTCCCACAAGTGCCTGTTTCTAAAGTGAACCGATGTAGCCATCTGTCGGGCACCTCCTTAACCACTGCCAGTAAGCCCCAAGCTAGCCATCCAAATAGACATAAGTCTGTGGGTTACCAGGTCGCACCAATCAACAAGGAGCAAGCAGACCCAAGACACCTTACAAAGGGACTTCCAGAAGGACTCTGTGGGAGGAGGCCTGTGCTTAGCCTGTCTACTATGTGGGAGCATCAAACACTGCCCCCACCCCGCACCTCCGGAATGGATTCCTAAGTACATGGAGAGGATCCCCTTTGGTTGATTTTTATGTTTGGGACTCATCTGTGTCCCAGTCCGATCCATGAGGCCTGGCTGCCCCAGACAGCCTCACTGAGTGGCAGAGCAGAGTGGTCATCGGGCCCCCATCTCCACCAAGTTCCGCTTCCAAGTCCATGTGGCTCTCAAGGAGCCTTGAAGAGAAGCTGCAAGACTTCTGAGGCAGAGATGTGCTAGCAAAGAAGGGCAACGTTCACCTGAAGGACACGTTAAGTCCTCTAACAGCATGTCTGTATTCTAAGGAGACCATGTCCATCTGGATGGACTAGGGGAACAAATCCAGAGAGATTTTGTGTGTATATGTGTGTGTGTGTATATACTTTATATCAAAGAGCAATTGTATATTGAGAAAACATCCCAGCCTAGTTCAGATCAAGTCCATAAGTCCTATGTTATTAGCCCATATGTCCATTACTAGTCTATACATTCTCTTTAGACTCACGCAGCATGTGTAATGATGCCAAGTGCAGGAAGATCACAGGCCAGTGAGTGGAAAGTCTGGTGGATCCAGAGTCAGTAGAAGCATCTCAGTGCTGGCGTGGGTCTCCATGTGGCTACTTCAGCTTGCTCAGTGCCTCCTCCACAGGAAAGTGAAGCATAGACAGCATGTAGCCCACCTTCAGGTAGAAAGAAAGGGAGTTCCCGGAATCCTCATAAGATTACACCCCTTCACTCTTAATATCCTCAAGTTGATGCGAGAGATTATGTAACTACCTCAGACTTTAGCATGCTTGGCTAAAACTCCAGGAAACAACAAATGCTGACTAGTCCATACCCCAGCCCACGGTTCCCAAGGAAATGCCCGGTGTCTTAACCCTCTCACTGAGCTGATTCCAGCTCACAAAGACCCCTGCCATGCCCAGCAGGCTGATTCTTCATCCCCTGTGGTCTGTTGGAGCCCAGTGCTGACAATGCCTTCCAGCCTAGGGGCTCATCTTCCAGCACCCTCGTGGGCAAGAGTCTCTTGTGACCCACAGGGATTTCACTGGCACACCATCAGGAGTAGATCCCCAGGACTTCGTTAAGAATGTTTCTTTGTCCAGAAGGTCCATGGAAATCTGTCCACCAGGTGCAATTCTGCTGGGATTTGAAACACTGGTAGCGAGCTTCCAGCCTCCCAGCCACATGCAAGCCCTCACGTATGACACGCTGGCAGACAGCCTTATTTCCTGGGGTTACCTTCAGAGTGGCCTGCAGTAGATCCCCTTTATCCCCGGCAGCATCTAGCATCCTGTGAGCTGGCAGGGTGAGCAGAGATGATAGGAAAGAAATCTGTTTTCAAATGCGCCTGCTTGGTGCCCCCCCGATGGGTACATCTGACTGACTCAATGGAGGGAGAGTCTGATGATGAGCCACCAGAGGGGGGAGTGTCCTGCCCTCATGGGTTGCAGGTCATGCCTGTGAAGGCACAAAAGGAGGACAGAGGCAGCCTGGGAATTAAATGGAACACAAGCGCTGTGACATGGTGGTCCTGGAGCCTGCCACTTTCCTCCTACATGCCAACAGACCATGGCTGGTTAGGTGAAAAGCCCCCCTTCCAAAGACAGCATCATAAAGACGCTGGCCTAGTGGTTGATATGGGATTACTCGCAGCAAGGTCAGCAGTTCAAAACCACCATGCAATCCACAGGAGAAAAACAGAGCCCTTCTATTCCAGCGGTTCTCATCCTGTGGGCCACGACACCTTTGGGGGTCGAATGATCCTTTCACAGGGGTCCTAACAGTTGCGCCATGACAGTGATGAAGGAGCCATGAAAATAATTTTATGGTGGGGGGGGGTCACCACCACACGAGGACTTGCATGAAAGGGTCATGGCATGAGGAAGGTTGAGGACCACCGCTTCAAGCCCAAAGGAGGTCGTCTCAGAAGCCCACAGGGGCACGTCTACCTTGACCAAGAGGGTAGCATCGACTCAGCAGCAGAGAGTTTGGTGTGAGTTTGGGGCACAAGCCATATCTACTAAGTTCCCGTCCATTTTTCTTTGTGGAGACACAGCATCGAGTGTCTTAAAATGACCCAGGGATGAACAGACACGTGACTGTAGGGTCTCCGATTCCATGGTCGCGTGATGGGATCGGCTTCGTTTTTGTAGCTCTGGACCGATGAGTCGGGCAGTGGTTCTCAACCTGCTTAACGGCAGGACGCAAGTCTTTAACATCATTTCTCATGTTGTGGTGACGCCCTGCCCCGCTCACCCCCGCCCACCAGAAAAGTATCCTCAATGCTATTTCATCACTAATTGTGCTACTGTTGTGAATCAGGCGGCCCCTAAGAAAAGGTCGTTCGACTCTCAAAGGGTATGAGACCTCCAGGCTGAGAACCATGGGCGTAGGGGATGATGGGTTGGGCTGCGGACTACGAAGTTTCCAGTTGTTGCAAGGGATAAAGAAGAGGCTTGCTGCCCCTGGAGAGTGAGAGTTCCAGAAGCTCATAGGGGCAGTCCTCCCCTCCCCCGCAGCATCGCTGTGACTCAAATGGACTCTGTTGCAGTGAGTTTGGTCTTTTAGTTAGTTTGGTTTTTGTTAAGACCTATGACAGTGTCTGGCGAAGAGAGGTCACACAAAACCAAGGACAGTCACTCAATAAATGGATAGGTCTGGTCAATAAATGGATAGATGAATGGGTGGATGAATGGATGGGTTAGTGCATGGGTGGGTGGGTAGGTGGATGGATATATTCATTCATGGGTGGATGGATGGGTGAATTAGTGGGTATATTAGTGGGTGGATCAATGAATTAATTGATAGATGGATGAATTAGGGGATGTATGGGTAAGTGGATGTATGGATAGGTTAATTAATTAAAAGGGGTGGATGGATGGATGGATTAGTGGGTGGCTGGATGAATGGATGGAAAGGTGATACCAACCACCTGGGCCCTAACTACACAGCAGAAGTGACTCTAACCCACCCAAGGAATCGCAGTGTTCCAGAGAAAGCTAGGATCACATCTGGACGAGTTGCCGAGACGAGCAGCCAATTGAAAGAGACGTTTCCAGAGCCTCTTGAGTCTGGGAAAAGCTCGGGCTTAAAGGAATTCTTGTAATAGCAATGTCGCCATAGGCCAGTTCTCCCATGAGTTGGCAGAGATGAAGGCATGCTTTCTTAGTTTGCAATAACTGGAAAAAAGATAAACAGATCTTGCTGTTCACTTCCCAGACTCCTAACTTGTTTTCAGAAGCACAATGGCAGCGGCTGCTGTTTTAATTCCTTGATCTGATAAAGGCAGGCGAGTTGACTCCCCAGGTCCTTTTGAAGCAAGTGATGTCACTTTCTTGGCCTCATTTGTGAGATGATGCATCTTGTGTCCCATTTGTGTGGCACATCCGGTCGGAGGGCTGCTTGGAGAGGCTCCTAGCGTCCGCATCAGCTCACCCTCTTTGCTCACTGTTGACGGTGGTCCTCCCAGGGCACGGAGGAAGGGCAGGCAAGCCGTCCCAGCACATGTTACACTTCTCTGAGATGTACCACTCTTACCTTCCATGGAAATTTGTGGAGCCAAGCCTAGCCAAATGTGGGGAAATCAAATTTTTATGTGTTGGCGTAAATAGAAAGAATAAACAATTTTTATCGTCTTGGTTATAATAAATACATAGCTTCAACGCCTTCCTTCCTCTTTCCAAGGAGGAGAAAAAGAGAGAAAGTTTTGGGGGAGAAAAAAACTGAAGTATGAAAATGAATGTAAGATATTCTTCTCACCGGCTGTCTCTGACCTCAGAGGGGGCTGTGGGCTAAAGGGAATCTGTCTAGAGAGAAACCATGTGTTAAAGAAGTATGCGCTCATTCGAACTGAAAATCTTTCACGTGCTTTAAGCAAACGTTTTTGCAGTTTTTTTAAACCACAGTGCTTATATGATCCTCTCTCTAACTCAGGTCATAAGTTGGAGGATAAATGCAAGGATTGACGAGGGATGCATGGATGGATGGAGGCAGAAATCCTCCACCAGGAGTGATTTCAGTTGGATAAATAATGATTGCTCATCACAAAGTCAGTAGTTCAAACCCACCAGCAGCTCTGAGGGCGAAAGATGAGGCTATTGGTTCCTTGTAAAGATTGATAGCCTCAGAAATCCTCTACAGGTAAAGTGACCAGATTTTAACATTGGTTAAGCAGGACACCATTGATGGGGGTGGGGGGGTAGGGTGGAAGAGGGGTATGTTCCTTTCCCATTCTCCCGCCATTCCCTAGCTTGTTGTGCATTCGCTCCAAAAATCGGGACTTTTAAAAAATGCCACAGGATGTGGGGAAAATTTGTTTAAAATTGGGACTGTCCCGCCAAAAGCAGGGCATGTGGTCATTTTATTTACAGGGTCACTGTTGACTCGCTGGTAATGAGTTTGGGACTTTTCTCCTTTGGGGAGGAGCATCTGGCAACGTCCCAAGACATTTTTCATTGTGGGGGTGTCACAGCGTGGTGGGGCCATGGCGGGAATGATACCGGCATCTTAAGAGACAGAAGGGGAGTCCTGGTGGCGTAGCGGGTTCTGCAGCCGATTGCCCAGCACAGGGTGCGCAGTTTGACCGCAGGAGAGAGAGGAGCTGTTTGGAGCCCCGGGGGTGCGGCAGCTCTGTATGGGCTGTGATAGACACGGTCAGCGCTTTAAAACTGCCAGCAGCAACTCCCGTGAAGAGCTGGAATCTTAGAAGCCTACAGGGGCTTGCAGGGAGTCAGCACTGACTGGTGGTGATGAGTTGAGTTTGGGCACGAGGTAAAGGCCTGAGAGGCTGCTGAACACTGCACACGGCATCTCCCATGACAAAGCACTCTCCGAGACAAAGGTCAGCTGTGACAGACTGAGACTGAATGCTTAGTGTAAAGATTTGCAGTGTGGTTGAAGGTCATAGGCCATAGGTGGACGTTCCACTGCCAAAGATGAGCTGGGGCATCCCCGTCTCCTGATTCCGGATATGTCACCTTCTGCCTAGAGCAGGAGTCCTCAAACTACGGCCCGTGGGCCACATGTGGCCTGCCAAGGACATTGATCCGGCCCGCTGGGTGTTTTTGCTGCCGCTGCTGTCCTGCTGAGCAGCCGACTCATCCCGGGTCTGCAGTGAATTTGTTCATAGTTTGTTTTTGACTATAGTCTGGACCTCCAACGGTCTGAGGGACAGTGAACTGGGCCCCTGTTTAGAAAGTTTGAGAACCCCTGGTGTGGAAGGTCACACACACGGGGAAGCTGGCCATCTCAAAGGAGCAAGGTCATTATGGCCACTTACAATGTGCAGCCCAGGCCGGGCTCAGTGTCCTATTTCTGATCCTCAACCGTGAGACCCAATTCAAGCTTACGATGAACACGGCTGGGCATGTCACCCTTTTCTCCCTGATAGAATTAGTCAATGGACATTTAAATTGCTTCTTTTGGTAAGTGGGTAGAAGTCCCACATGCTATAAGCTGCCTCAAGATGGATCTTCAATTAATTTGAATAAAATCTTGGTAATAAGACACTGATAAAAAGCACGGTGGTCTACTTTTAAAAGACATGTTCTGTACCCCAAAGGCAGGAGTGAGGAGGTGTTTGAAACCTGCCTGGAAATTTCAGGTGACTTCACGCATTCCTGAGACTGGAATCTGTGGGTGAATTGGGGGTGAGTTTCTTGCTCCTGCATCAGATAACATAGGAAGAGTTTGCTTAGGCCATCCCAGGCCTCAGTTCCACACACCCCTCCCCACTGCACCCATACCACCCCCCCTCCCCAGCCCTGAGCTCTGAGATCCTGGTGGGGCCTTGATAAAAACAGATGTGCTGCCGTTTTATTAGTTGAAATGATAGTAGGTTTTATAACCAAGGGCATTTCTAATTCCCATGCTCTTGGTAATGTGCGCTTTGGAAAAATAAAGTCGTGTTTATTATTTGAACAAGGTAAGAAAAATGCATTTCCTAATCAATACTTCTAGTTACATGAAGTATCATGTGGACCCATTTTGCCGCTCTATATAAGGTAACAGGCTCCTGTGTGGGTAGGATTTTCTCTTTAAGGTAGCAATGAGGGAGGAGCATGATAGGTGCTGCCTGGCGCTAGTAAGGCCCTGTATTGCCGTGGGCGGGAGACTGCCCACCACCACTATGCAGCCCTCAGGGCTGTGCGAGTGGAAGTTCACAGATGCCACGACCAGGTTTGAAACAGAAAAACTCCTTGACAGTGACTACTGAGTTCAGTGTCAACTGGATGGATGGAGGCAGTGGTCCTCCACCAGGAGTGATTTCAGTCGGGCAAGTGATGACTGCTCGTCACAAAGTCAGGAGTTCAAACCCACCAGCAGCTGTGAGGGAGAAAGATGAGGCTATAGGTTCCTTGTAAAGATTGATAGCCCTCGTGATAGCATTCGGATAGCACTCGGGACTCTTCTCCTCGTCTCCAGGACCATAGAGCGGCGTTGGTAGGAAGGAACCTGGTAAAATCACTTCGTTTGCGCTTCTGTGTACTGCTTATCATTAGCAATTGTTTAAAATACCAAGGATTTTCTTTTCTCCCACTGTCAGATGCAGAGTGGATTTCCTACGTGAGACCCTTTGACACTGTTGCTTAAAAATATATGCCAGCAGCAATTTTAAAGGAATCTTTGTATGGAATCTTTGTGTGTCCCCTCCACCTCCGGCTCTGATCTGGCCCCTTCAGACTCCGTGGAATCCTTCAGATTCCATACAAGTGTGTGTGTGTGTGTGTGTGTGTGTGTGTGTGAGAGAGAGAGAGAGAGAGAGAGAGCTTTTAGCCACAAGACTGGGGTCTGTTAGATGGTGGTTCTTGCCGCCGGAGGCTGGCTCTGCCATGCTGCAGAACAAATGGTCTCTGTGAGTTCACTGTGAAGCCAGGAGACAGACTGCCTTCTGCTGAAGCATTTCAGGAGATGAAGCTGAACCATGGAATTAGAAATGGAGTTTTGGTCCCCATGACTAGTTCAGAGTGAGAATATATATATGTGTGTGTGTGTATATATGTACACACACACATACACACACATATATATCTTTCTCACTCTCAATAAATGCATTATATATATGTATACAAACATAAATGAGATGTATGTATATATGTGCACATCGATGTATGCATACATCAGAGATCGATGTGGGTGCATATGCATATATTTACATTTTTGCAGCTCGCAGGCAGCACAGATACCTGACTCGTCATCGATAAGTTGCTAGAAGAAAGGTCTGCCAATTGATGACGTCTGCAGTCTCAGCTGAGAAAGTGCCGTGCTGCAGTCCTGCCCTGCTGTGCACGGGGTCGTCTGAGTGGGAACGGCCCCCAGGGCCACGGGTTCCACTTCATCTTGATGTGCGGCCTCTGCTTGTTGGCTGGCTTCTGGATGAAACACCTGAGATTGTGCAGTGCCGCGAAGATAGCCTTGGTCTTTGAAGACTGAAGAGTAACGATTCCTGAGTGGAAAGGGGTGAATGAGTCTGTCTGCCTCTGGCCAACCATTGGCTGGGCAGGGCCGGGCTTGTGAACTTGCGGACACACATCCTGGGGCAGCAGCTGACCTGTGACCAGCCACTCCACCTCCTCAAGCCAGTCTCATTCATCAACGGATTGGGGAAGGCTTCGTTCAACACCTGCTGTGCTGCTCAGCCCAGGCCTGTCCCCCCCCCCCCCAAACACCCTGCCTGCTGTGCAGTGCCATGGAATAAGTTCCAACTCTTCGTGACCCTGGAGATAAGGGTGAGTCAGAAAGCATTTGCTACAAAACAGGAGAAACCTTTATTGAGCTTTAATATCAAAATGGGGAGCTCCTTTTCTTCTCAGCATCTTTCTCTCTGGGTCTGTTCACCTCCGCAGGCCACGGTGGCTCCTCTCTGAGCCCTCCTTGCAGACCCCTGCTCTCTCCTGTTTCCCCCGCATTGCAGCAGCAGTCCAGGCAGGCAGCCAGGAGGGGCTCCAGCTGCATTTCTTTTCAATGTCCCTCGGGTCTGAGGGACACACGGAGTCTGAAGGGGCCAGATCAGAGCCAGAGGTGGAGGGGACACGTTTCTTCAGTGTATTCTCATGGGACAGCCCTTGCTACCCACAAGGAAGGAGCAGCTGCATCCTCAGGATGCAAAAAATAATAATAACTCCTCGGCAAGACTTTCCTGGCCTTGGTCTTACAGCACAGTCTCAAACCTTCTTAAAACTCTTCATAAGAAGACCCCGTGACCACTGTGCACATTTCAAAAAGAAGACCCCTCTGTCTTGAGTTGAGCTACTGTGGAAACAGTCCAAATCACCCGGTGTTCCTGGGAAGAAAGACAGCGCTTTCTACTCCCCCCAAAGTGTTGCACTCCAGGAAATTCACAGGAAGCAGTTCCACCCAGTTGTGTTCTCTAGAGAAGCAAAACCAGGACACAGACACATACATATGTGTTAGTCTGGGTGGACTAGAGAAATGAATTCATAGACACGCATATTATTACAAGAGGAATGGAACACTGAGAAAACATCCTGACCCAGTCCAGTCCAAGGTCATAAATCCAATATTAGCCCATATGTCTGATACCAGTCTATAAAGTCTCCTTCTGACTCACAAAGTCACAGGCCATTGGGTGCAGAGTCTTGTGTATCCAGTTGGGGCAGAGGCATCCCAGCGCTGGCTGGGGTCTCCCCACGGCTCCTCATTTCCAGGGCTCAGGGTCCATCAGCTGTGTCCATTGGCAGTAGAAGCATCTCCGTGCTGGCAGGGGTCTCTCTGTGGCTTCTCCAGTCCCAGAGGTCTAGTTTCATCAGGGCAAGCCCTTGTGGCTTCTCCTCCGGCTCCTCCATTCTCCAGGAAACAGGATCAATCAGCATGCTGTCGTCTTGTCTTGTCAGGAGTTCGTGGTCTCAGAGACTGAGAGTCAAGTTTCTCTTTTCCATTTGGGAAATACTGAGAGACTTCCCAGAATTTTCAGGAGAAAGTCATACCCACACAGAGGCCTCATTGGGTACTCATTGGCTATTTCTAGATTAACAGGCTAGACTCCACCCCTACATCCCAATCATGAAATTGACATCATGAATACATGACCACCACACATGTATGGAAAAGTTTATATAGGGAAAAGGAATATGACAGAAAATTAGTCCTCACAGCAGTACAGAGAGCCCCGTCCCTCTCTTTAGTAGGACAGTTAATATACTGAAGGTCCTTCCCACTCACACTCCCAAGGACACAAACGATAGGAAGGTACAGTGGTGAGGTGTGGCAGAGCTGGTAATGCAGCAGGTCAGGGTGAAGCCTGTCGGTGGAGCCATGCAAAGTGGCTGGCCAGAGGTGCACCATCTGAAGTGGGGGCAAGTTGAGCAAAGACACGGCAAGGTGGGGTGCCATGGAACAGCATCGCCCAGCAATTCAGTCCACCCTGGTCCAGGCTTGGCTCAGCCCACAGCACAGCACATGTGGTGAGGCAGGGCAGCTGACCCAGATAGCACGCTGGTCCGACCACCAGGACCACCTGGGAGATAGAGAGAGGGGCCAGCCTCCAGCCCACCATTTATCTTGGTCTCACCTCCAAAGGAAGCCGTCAAACCATGACCTGATTGACAGGCTAATCTTCCCCACCCCCATATCTTCTTAGGGTGCCATGTTGACACACAAAAACCCAACTAGCACATCTGTCCTGTAGGGTCACAGAGGCAGAGTGGACTCTACCGTGGCCAGTTTTTATTTTATTTATTTTTAATGACACTGGGACAGATGCATTGCAGAGAGACTGTGTCTGTAGTCATCTACTGGTCTCAGACATCTTTAGGCACATTTTATATGAATGAAACAGACACAGACATGTCTGAACTGAAAACCTAGTCACAGTACCCTTCAGCTTGCCCTTGTACAGCAGGAGGAAGCACTGGCCAGCCCCACCTCATCCCCACACTGGCTACTGTGTCTGAGCCCAACAGTGCAGGCACCGCGTCAGTCCATCATCGATAGTTCATTCTGTGGATGAAATTGCCTAATAACAAGGACTTAATACCATTGAATAGCAATGTAAGTAATTTTGCTTTTAGATTATTCCAATTAATTTGATTATTGCCATATCCCATATTACTATTACACTGCCTCTAAATTAAAAATTTAGAAGAGTAAGATCAAAGATTAAACTGGAACAACTGTAAAATGACTGTAATTGTATGTGTGATTTACATGGGGATAATTTTAAAGGGGGCTTCATATTAGGCATATATGTGTGTGTGTGTGTGTGTGTGTATATATATATATATATATATATATATATATATATATATATATCCAATTCAACAGAGATTGTCCAAGTCACCGGAAACAATGTTTGGAGAAGATTCATGTGTATTAGATCTGAATGGGGTTCTGTGGGGGTGAA